>JANHGB010039736.1:0-29532 GCA_026283785.1 Coracopsis vasa
TATTTTGGATTTGTACTGCAAACAGTGTTAATCCAGGGATGTTTTAGTTGTTGCTGAGCAGTGCTTACACAGAGTCAAGGCCTTTTACTGCTCCTCACACCACCCCACCAGTGAGTTGGCTGGGGGTGCACAAGAAGTTGCGAGGGGACACAGCTGGGACAGCTGACCCTAACTGACTCAAGGGATATCCCAGACCATATGGTGTCATGCTCAACACAGAAAGCTGGGGAGGAAGAAAGGAGAAAGTGTGGGATTGATGGCAATTTTCTTCACAAGTAACTGTTATATGTGATGCAGCCCTGGCTTTCTTGTAGATGGCTGAACACCTGCCTGCTGATGGGAAGTGATTAATTAATTCCTTGTGTTGCTTTGCTTGTGTCTGTGGCTTTTGCTTTACCTATTAAACTGTCTTTATCTCAACCCATGAATTTTCTCACTTTTACTCTTCTGGTTCTCTCCCCCATCCCACCAGGGAGGTGGTGAGCAAGAAGCTGTGCGTGGCTTAGCTGCTGGCTGGGTTAAACCACAACAATAATATAATGAAAAATATTTTTTAAATTATGTGATTTACATCTTACCTTAATAGGAATGCAGTTTTAGCATGGGGGGAATGGCAAAGATCTAAAGCAGTCTGTATTAAAAATACCAAACCAAACCAAACCAAACCAGCAACAACTTCCTACTGTGCAGCTCTACTACGGTACTGTAATCTCTTGTAAAACTTAAATACAAAGCAAATAGCCAAACCTACAGTTTTGGTGTGGGGTTTTCTGTTAATGCATTTATACATTAAAAGATTTGAAATATGTCCTCTGTTTTATCACATGCTGCTTTGCACTGGAGTAATCCCTGTTTATGTGCAGTACTGACCTAAAGGACTGTTCCCATACTAATTACTTTTGGGTCCTTGCTAAGAGACTGTCAAAGAAACAGTCCCCTCTCCCCACCCTGCCCCAGCTGAGAGAGTGTAGAGCGAAAGCAGGAGGCGATAAACTGTGGTGGTAGCTCTGAGGCCGGACACAATGTCCCATATGTGTTTTCCTTTGCAGTAATGGAAAACCCACACATAAATAGAAAGGGAAGGATCAGTAACAACTCCTCAATAATACCGTTTTTGCAGATCTTGGATTTGATGGCAAAATATGTTTCCTTCTTATATTTGTGCTTTCTATCAGCTAATGCTTTGCTTTTCTTTGATTAGTAGAGTTATACAATTTAAGATTGGAGCAAGATAGTGTTTTAAAATCCCAGTGTAATGAAATGGAATGGTTTAGGAGCCTACAGTTTAACACAGAAGCTTGTACACACACTCACACATGTATAAGATCAATGTACATGCGATCATAATTATTTTGCAACTATATTTTACTCTATCTCTCTCCTCTCTGTATTTTCAGTATCACATTGTCCAAACCAGGGACATCCTTGCCTCCTTCAGAAATGAAACTCAAGTTTCATAGACTCATAGGTCCCAAAGCTGGAATATGATTTTTGCTTTTGACACTAACTCTGTGCACATGTGCCTATTGAAAGAACTGGGACTCCTGAAATCAACAGCACCATCAGGCCCCGGTGTGACCCATTTGGTTGCTCCTTTCTCTGTATCTTTCTCTGTATCACTGGCAGTACAACACAGCTGTCCCTCTTGCTCTCAGTGCCATATGCAAAAGGTCAAGTACACTTAATATTCTGGAGCAGGAGTATCCTGTCTGCGGGCTGCAGTTAGGAGGAGTATCTCTTCACTGGGATGCAGGTCAAAAGTAGTCGCTTTACAAAGTATATTCCTCTGCTACAGTGTGTTTTGCTGCCTGACTTGCAGGAGTAGTTTTTCCTGCAACCAAGAGCTGCTTGCAAAGAAGGTCTACCCGGAAAGCAGGTTGCAGGACTTGACCATTTCTTTCTGAAACTGCATGAAATCCAAGCAAAATATTCACAGCATATTGATGAATTGTGCTGTTTGGTTATATGGTACTCATCTCACTGTTTGACACAGGCTATCACCAGAGACTGGAAAACAGACATGAAGTAAAGACAGCTTGATTGGCATGGTTAATCCGCTGATGTTACATCTCCAAATACTGATAAGATACGGGAGTGCAAAAAGGCCTCATTTGTGAAACAGAACTTGGTTCATAAAAATTAAGTATAATCTAGAGGTGTCGTGATGCACAATGCTGGAGAAGCAGAAAAGCCCCAAGAGGTACTCATTTTCTAATGAATGCCATAGAGGCATGATTTTAGATCACTTCCTCACACACTGAAATGCCCATGACATCATTGGTGACACTAGCATTTTTCCATTGCCCTTGTCAAAGGCTTCCATTGCGTGTACAACTGCGCACATTCATGCTGACGCTGTGGCTTTATCATTGCGTACAATACACACACATTCCCTCTCAGCCCTAGCTGTAATATTTACACAACAGATTGGATTAGAACATTTGCAGGGAGCCTGTTATGAATACCTCTTCAGATAAATTTTGTGGAAAAACTTTTTGTTTGCTGATTAGCTAAATAATGGCCTTCAGTTCGGAATTTTGGCTGACGTTATTCAGAGACTGAAAAGGTGGAGGGAATTCATATACCTATATGAGATGCCTAGGTGGTGGAATATTCCTTCTACTCTCCAAAGTGCCAAGGCAGAAGCCAGCTCCAGGGCAGGGATTGCATAACTGTGCTAGCACAGTGCTGAGTTTGAAACAAAAGGTCCTACTAAGGATGTTGTAAGGTAATGAATGCAGACTTTAGCCTTCTGGATTTAAAACATAACTTTTTAAATAATACAAGGCAAAGTAGAGAGTGAAAATGATAGACCTGCCCTTCAGACGTGTTGTAAATTTTATACATGACTGAACTTGGAGCAGTCCTTGCAGTCCCTTCTATTTCTTGCCAGTGTTGTTTCTTGCCTCCTAAAGGTCTGCTCCTAGTCTCAGGTCTCACATTGAATTGTTTGTAATTATAATTAGAATGTAAGATCCTCATCTTCCTGTGTGTTCATGAAGCCAGGAATACCTCTGATCACAGCAAACTGCTACAAAATGATAATTATGTTTTTAAGGAAATGGATAAAGGAAAAAACCTATTCCCAGGATAAAACCTTTTTCAGTCTTGACTAAATGATAAATTTGGGGGTTAATATCAGGGGAAATAATGTCAGATTTTAACAAGTCTGCTGAAGTACAAACAGCTTAATCCAGGAAGGCTACATGGAAAAACAAAACATAAATAATAAAAATCCTGTGTTTGAGGTAAGGGTCCTTATTTGTCGTCAGTGTGAAATTCACCTCTGTGCAGAGGGTCATGCCCAAAGCCTCTACAAATCCCTTTTTTCAAAAGCTTATGGAAGATCCAAGCAGTGCCCAGCCTTTATTTTTATCTTATGCATGTCTCTGTGAGAAAACTATGGAGGTTTGCCATTGGCTTCAGTGGCAGCAGAACAGTGACACTTTTTGAACATCCTCCCCCTTAAATTCTTTCTGCAAAATGTAGCAACCGGTTCAAATCATCTTCCTTTTTCTGTTCTCATACAGATTGTGCAGGGGAACCATACTGAGAATCGTGTTTCCAGCACAGAGAAAATTAAAAAATACTTGAGGTGCTTTCTGGGAATTTATTTTCGTTATCAGGCAGCTTTAGGTTATTTGATCAACTACACCTGGATCCTGTCTTGATGTAAAAATTTAAACAAATATTTTTGTCAGCAGAGAAGAATGCCTCCAGTGACAAAAGGCATGTTTGATGCATGCTTCTGACTCTTTTCCTCTATGCTCCAATTTTTTGTGTCAGATCCACACAGCTAGAAGATCTGGCTATCCTTTCTTCATATTTGCAGCTAGCTGCAGTGTGTAAAATAATGCCATGCCAAGATTATCTCTACTGTAGATATGGTATGATGAAAGCTGGCTCTGTAAAAAAGATTTCTTAGGAAGTGGAGCTCTGCAAACTTTAAAAGATCTCTAGAACAGCCTGTGTCAAACACAGTGTGCTGAGTTTTTGTCCCCCACTCACATAATGTGGCTAATGTTAACTGTGTGAGTGTTAATTTCAGTTTCTTTTCTTTTCTTTCATCAACTGAATGTCAAGATGATGTCTATATTTCATGCACACAAAGTGAATGGGGAAAGTTTCTCTGTGGACACCTTTTCTGCTTTTTAATAAATTCTTTCTTTTGCCTGAAGAGAATTAGAATCCGGCTTTTGACCTCCATTAATTTCTTTAATTTAATAGTTCTCTGCATGCATTAATAAATATTATTAACCATACTTTGTACTGCAGCCTTTCCATTTCCTCTTCCTCCAATGCTTTCTCTTTTGCTGCAGCAGGTGCCCAGTTAAGAACAGATTGGGAAATTCAGAGGGAATAAACAGAGAAAATTTGGGCCCATATCCTACTTCTTCCCCAAATTCAAAGACAGAGAGTCTTAGCATGTTTCTGTCTACCAGGCTGCTTTACTACTGACTACTTCCCAAAGCAAAGCTTTAATTATAAACTAAGAGTTATTTGATAGCTTTCTCAAGGCAAATAACACTGCTTAAAACCCTATAAGGTAAAACTGATCAGAAGTTGTTTCCAAATGCAATGTCCCAGGTAGCTATGCACATGCAGATATTCAGCCAGACTGCATTCACTCCATTCCCCTTGCTTTCTGCAAGGCTGCTTCTAGACCCATATAAATACCCTTTACATTAAGATCCTCCAAATCCTGCCTCTAACATCACAGGTCTTCCAGTTTACCCCAGTAATAAGTAATTCAGCTTCAAAAGAGGAAGCGACCCTAGCTTGTAGCATACCCTGAAGACAAGCCGTAGTTGCCACCTCCGAATGGCAGCACAAGCCATCAGACTTAGAACCTTCCTATGGGCTTTGTAAAACAAGCAGTGCATGCAAGTCCAGTAGCTGTCTGTTCATTTGCTACTAAGGCAAATAATTGTTTGTTTGTTTAAGGAGATAGGAAAAAAGTGGCACCTATCCGGTAAAGGCTATCCGTTTACCAGTCCTCTGGCTAAGTATTTATCATGCAGGAACAACTGACCCCTCTAGTGGAATCAACAATGTACTGCAATTGTGTGTTTATGGTTATTTATAATTAGCAATGCAAATTGAGCTACAGGGTTTTTTTGCAAGGCCCATAATTTAGTGACTCGCTTGCACAGTGTCACGACATGAAGCGATTCTAAAATTCCCTATTGTAAATCTTCAAAATAGAGGCCTCCTTTTTTGATGATGTCCAGAAAAGATAAAGAAGACAAAAAGTGTCAACCTTCCTACTTATAACTTCCTTTGTGCTTCTCAAGGCACAGTGTCTATTTTGCAACTGTCTCCTTTTCAATGCATGTTCTTTTCTCTAGAGGCTGTATGAATATTGTACAATGCCAAGTACAGCTATTGACACTTCAAAAAGAACCTAGAATAATAAGTAAAAAGGAAATGCCCCTAACCATGCAAAAAGACTAATGCTTCTTGTGTTATCATTTACATCAATGATTTTCATCTTTTTTTCTACATGCAGATCCCTAAATATATTCAAGTGCAGGTTGCTGTACGACAAATTTGAGCCCTTCGGCAACAAGTTTTCCTTTTTTAGTTAGCTCTTCTGAGCCCCTTAGAACCAGTCTGTGAGTTGAAAATCCCTTCTTTATGTTTTACTACATACATTGTTTTGATTCAGATAGTTAATGACTGGAAGATAATGAAAAAGTATTTAATGGAATTTAATAATAAAGGATAATTTTGCATGAAATTTTTTACAAAGGTTATTGTCTGAGGCAATACATTGAGTACTTTTTCCATAGGAAAAATGGAAAATGTAGAAACGAATAGAATGAAGTAAGTACAAACTATGCACAGAGCGCACACACCCCCTTGCCTATTTTTCAGAAAGCTCTTTCATCTGCTTCCTTCCTGGAACTCCTCCTTTGTTTTTCTGTCACCACTGGCTTCGCCCACATCCTTCAGCATTTGAACTGCTGCCTCATGCTTTTCATTCTGTCTTGCAGCATCTTCCTTGTCATTTGGTAAAACTAGAGACACTAGCAGCACTAGCTAGAAAGGTAAAAGGTCAAAAAAGAGAAGATAACTTTGCTCACACCAGAGAAACTTCCATCAACACAGGCACACACATCCTTCTCCAAATGCAAAGCCTAGCTTTACCTGACTAGTAAAATAGTCCATAGGTTTCCAAGGCAGTTTTGTTGGCTGGCTGAAAAGCACATCTTGATCAGACATTCATGCTTTTTGGTCCTATTGGTGCTCCTTAAAGACCATAACATATTTTTGAAGTATATGAGATCTGTCAAAAAAGGGTAGTGAATCTATTTTTATGACAAAGCTTAGGTGTAACAAATTATTCCCAAAGAGATGGTACTAAAGCCAGTTTAGTGCTCCAGAAAAAACAAACTGAAGGCAGTCAATGCTCATTAAAGTGGCTGTCTCAGGCTTATAACATGCAGTCTGTGATCAAAATTTTGTGTTTCCCTCCACTGAACTCAGAGCAGGACATGGTGAAGCTGGAAGCATCAGAGGACCACAGAATGCTTAATTTTTATAGACTTCTATAAACATAAAATAACCAATTAATTCATTATTTACCCCAAAATGCCTACAACCCTGTTAGGGGGCATGCTACTGTAGCCCATCTTCAGGAGCAACAGCACATGTCATAGATGGCGCTATGCACAGAAGCCTTCTCCAGGAGGAAAAACTGAAAAAAAAAAGGAATACTAAAGCCAGTTACTTGTCAAGTTACCCTTAGACAACTTTTGGGTTGCATGAATATGAAATAAGAATAAAGAGAATTTCCAAGTTACTTGACAGGGGAACAGCACAAGTTCAGTGATCCATTTGGTCTGGTTTAACCCAGATTTAAGTGATCCATTTTGCTGTGTTCATCCTAGGTGTCTCAAAACACAAACACACATGTGAAGGTGTTCTCTAATAAGAAGGATATTATTAAAAAAATATCAACTCTGAATGAAGGTTTATGTCTTAGTCCACTAAACCATTTAGATTTCCTTATCTTATTTTGTCCTTAAGGTTTTTTTATGCCAGAGAAAAGACACATGAAAAGTCTGTGATTTTCCCATTGACATTAAGGTCATTATGATCTCTATAGAAATGTCTGTCACTACTATTTTTCTACAAATCACAACATGATAAACTGTAATGATGCCTTTTAAGATGTCATGGTATGAGATGTTAACAAGTATCTTTGGAAATTTAAATGGCAGTGTCATTTGCAGCATAATCCAGAACAGCAACCTTACACTGTCAGACGATCATGTCTTTATGTCCTTACTTACTTACTTCCATGTCTTACCTATAAGGAATAGCTCTGAACTGTAAAGATTGTATATATATTCTACAGCTGTTGAGAAAAGATCTGATGTCTGTCCAAGATCAAATTAGAGATAACATCAAATCTGTATTAGGAAATAAAAGAAATACAAATTCTTGGAGGGCAGGTGTAGATTGGGTAAGCACAAATCCTGTAAGACTAAGAGAATGCAAGCTGTATTTAAAGGCAAGAGCCAAAATTTAAGGTTTGGTATACCAGAAAAGTATTCTATAATATATCATAACCACACATGAGACAACATTAGACAGAAAAACTTGACTTCAGTGTGTATCCAAATACTTGATATATTTAAAAAAGAAAAGCAAGAAGAAATTCAAGCTCAACACTAAATCAAACTTACAATAGTAGGAATATAGAAATTATAGGTAGGGCAAGGTACTACTGTAAATCTTGTCTGTGAAAATGAAACCAGGAAATCCATCTGTTGTGGACAAATCAAAACCAATGTTTGACATCACATGTAGCTGTAAATTTTAGTCATATGTGTCTACTATAGTGTTGTTTGTGTATTTAGAAGCAGCAAATTCATGTATAAATTGCAGCAGTAAGCTAGAGAAGCCAGTGAGATAGAGGCCTGAAACTTAGAATAAGAATAAATCAGTTTTGTTAGCCTCTAACAGATTGAAATCCTGGCAGGGTAGAAGAAATGCAAGGGCCCTGCTGTGAGGCTGAGGCAGGCTCCACAGATATCTGATGAAGGTAAATGTGAGTATACTAATGAACCATTTGTGCCTGAAGGACTGATGCTGGAAAAGTTAAAGTTGTTTATTATGTTTAGCGGAACTCTACAAAGCCTGTAAGGATTCTGCTGGCACAAGAAGAGTACCTCAACATCTTTACTCCATTCATGTATCATAAATCCATGATTGACATTAAAACAAATTACATACCTGAAAAATACTTCATAAGCCTATTTTGCCACTGGATGGGAGAATCAGTGGTACCTGTATGTTCTTTTGGGCAGATATTAGTCTAATCTGTTAATGAGAATTTACAGTTCTGGCAACTCCAACCCCTCAATTTTATGAAAATTGGTTTAATAAAGAAGTTTCAAATTTATCTAGAACATTTTATTTATTAGAACAATTTATTTTAGAATATTTCCATTCTATTCAGACTAGACTAGTCTATTCTGGATTCTAAACAGATCACCAGCATTCTGCAAGTCCTTTCCCACTTGGTACCATATAAATATAATAATCATTTTACTAGTCTTCCAGTCACTAGTAATAGAAATATTGAATGGTAGTGGACTGAGGACTAGCTTTTGTGGAAGTATAACACAAATATAGGAATAAGCCATTGAGATTTCCTTGAAAACATCCATCTTATCTAGATTCTGTGAATACCTTTATCACTGGAAAAAAGTAGAAGAGCCACTTAAGAAAGCTGAAACACTGCATTCAGTCTTCTTGGCATCTCCAACAAGTAGCTTTTATATTTTAATAATATACGAGACTAGGTTTTTTCCTGGTTTGCCTTTGAATACTCAGGTCCTTGAAGAATTCTACACAAGTCCCTTATTAAGTGCCTTTCAGTTTGTTTCTATGCTCTTCTTATTTTTACCGTAAATCTTGTGCCGCACTTTTGTGCTTATGCTTACTTTCTAAATAAATTATCTTTTTGTAGATTAGGTTTGAAATCTCATGTTCAAATTTATATTTCAATCAAATTGCTGTCTTGCTAGCTTTTCTCTATGCTTGTGCTATAACAGTATGTCTGAAGCATCTGCTGGTTCTCCTTGAACATCATTCCCTGAGACCAGCATCACTGGACACAATGCAGTGTCTTTTTTGAAATCTATTGGTTTTATTTGTGCTATGCCACCCCACGCATTTTAAACTCTACCATTCTATGCTAATGCTCTTTTCTTAATACTCTGCTGGTTAGAACCATTTTCAGAAATCTCATCCTTCCTCTTATTTTCCTATTCTTCCATGTGAAAAATTGTCTCACCAATGCATTCATGGACTTACTGGATAGCTTGTGTTCTGGCATGGTACTTTTGCAATAGAGACTTGGGTAGTTAAATCACTCATCACTTGTATGTTATGGTATAATAAACAAGAACTCTTACGTCTATGGGTCTATGAGAAGCAGCAATCGCTGTGCCTTGGTAGCGTATTGTTGTGGGTTGCCCTTGCCTGGACACCAGGTGCCCACCAAGCTACTCTATGACTCCCTTCATCAGCAGGACAGCAGTGGGAGAAAATGAGATGCAAAAAAAAACATTGAGTGTCAAGATAAAGGCAGTTTAGGAAAGCAAAACCAAAGGCTGTGCATGGAAAAAAAGGAAAACAAAAGATCTATCCTCTACTTCATATCAGCAGGTGACGTGCAGCCACTTCCCAGGAAGCAGGGCTTCAGTATATACAGTCGTTTCTCCAGAAGACAAACATTGTAATAATGAATGCTCTTTCTCTTCCTCTTAGCTTTTGTTGCTGAGCAGATGTTATATGGAATATCCCTTTAGTTATTTTGAGTCAGCTGTCCCGGCTGTGTCCCCTCCTAAGATCTTGCCCACCCCCAGCTTCCTTGTGAGGAGGGAATTTTGGAGAGACATCCTTGATGCTTTGTGATCATTACTCAGCAGTAGTCAACACACTGGTGTGTTATCAACACCTTTCTAACTACCAATACAAAGCAGAGCACTATGAGGTCTGCTATGGGGAAAATTAACTCCATCTTAGCCAGACCCAATACACACATACAGTCGTTCAAAAGGAAAATAAAGGAAAATTATTTTTGATTGATGCAACAGAGAAAATCAGTAAGAGTTTGCCTTTTATAACAAATACAGTCTAATAATATCCATGTCCAGTTTGGCTTGAATCTCTTTATTTTGTAACACTAGTTTTAAAATGATCATTATGCTCTTAGATAGCGATTAAGCTTGCAAGTGAAAGGAGCCTAAATTCTAACAATGTTTGCCATTTATTAAAAACCCAAGGATATTACTGAAATCCTGACATTCATGATCCTTCAGTCCTGAACTTGCTAAAAGCCACTCTAGTAAGATTCATGACTTACACCAGTATTATAACTATTGGTGCTGATTTTCCTCAGACGTGCTATTGACAAAGTATATGGACCAAATTAACCTCTGCAATCAGTTAAAGTCTCTCACTCTGTTTCTCTGAAGGCAGATGTGAACCACTGTGTAATGTAACTCATGAAAGGGCACTCATTTAAGGTAGAGCTTACAATTTAAGCACTGGTTTTAGACTTGGAAAAATTGGAGTACATCCATGGATTCAGTATAATTTTTTAACGTGACAGTAATTGAGGATCATAATTGTAGCACTGAATATACAGAGAAAAATAGAAGCATATGTGCACAGAAACAGAACAGTTGTTCTTGAAGGCTTAGATCTGCTAAAGCAGTTGCTTTAAACAAAAGTTAACAGCTATACCTAGTGAGGCATTTTACAACCTCTTCCTCCTTCATATAGTCCTGACTAGAGACTGGGAGAACATACTAACTGATATTAGTATAGGTCTGGGTGGGAAAAAAATTCAGGTAGGATAGACGGCAGAAAATCTTCTCTTATTTTTGCTTCATAAGCAGCATATCCATACAAATAAATAATGTGGGTTTTTTTCCAAAACAAAAAGAATATAAGGAAGGATCCAATGCATGTACTGAAAGGAAAACATCTTTTTTAATACTACACACTTCCTCCTACATTATCCATAAGGAAGCCAATCACCCCCAAGAAGGAACTACTTTTATATAGGCACTCAAAATCTATCTTTTAATCTTTTCCTAGACAGATATATGCTTTGGTGATACAGTAGCATAATATATGACAGTCATTCAATAGTTCTGTTCACTCCGTTAACTCATTATAGATGTTCAGTTATTTCACAATAATTTTTCCCTCAGAAGTTCTGCTCTAGCAACAGTAACAAGTTTACGAGGTTTGACTCCTTTAGAAGAAGGTTATATGAAGGATTCTTTTGTTAGATTTCCCCAGGACAGTCCATATTCCAAATTCATTAAGAAATGCTTTTTAAATAAAAACACAACAAACATTAGGCACAACCTTTTTTCTACAGCTAGCAGCAATGAACTACTTAACTACAACCTTGATAATTGTGTCTCCTGCAACTGTGCTTCAATCTACCTTTAAGCTGTTAATGCAAGAATACATACATTTGCTTTTGGTGACAGAATGAGAAATGGAATATATAAACCTGCTTTTAGCAGAGAATTTGTCACAAGATTCTTAAGCCTTCATTGGCTATTTTGTAAGTTCAAGCAGTTTGTGAACAGTGGCAGAAGAACCCCTTCAAAAGCATTTTCCTAACTCCAACCCAATTGTTTAACATAAAACCCAGTTCTGATCAACTTCCTTTTATACCCTTTTTTTCATACCTGAAGCCTGAAGAAAATGTAGACAACAGTAGAAAGTTTTCATTATATACATATTAGTGTTCTGAAGTCAGGAAACAGGATTAATCAAACCCAAAATACCCAGAAGGAAGTGTCTTTATAATCCCTGTACATTCTCTTTAGCTATTTGAAACCACTCTGTGGATATCTCTAATTGGGGAAGAAACTCTATACAAAATCTTTGCCCCTGAATTGACTGAATCAGGGCTCTAGGGGAAAAACAACATGATTAGCTTTGGCAGTTAGGCTCAGCTAAAAGTCTGAATAAGAAAACAGATTCCCTTGAAGAATATTGCTGTTGTTGGCCTAACTCAAAGCACACCTCTGTGGTATGAGATCTAGGAGATATCCTAGGAGATCTATGATGGTGAAGGACAAAGTTAGGGGACAAGCTAGCAGTGGAAAAGCTTCAAGTAGATTAAGAATGGTGAAGTAAGATGTTTTAAAGGAATCCTGCTGGGATGAGAAAGTTGCGTAGAGTGGGTAGAGTCAGGGTAAGGACAAAAATTGAAAGAGAGTCATGCCTGAACTTGGTTGAGCAAAAACAAAGCTGGGGCACGAGGACAACTTGGAAAGTTTGTGAGTAAAACAGATGCCTGAAAAAGAAAAGAAAAAGGTGAAAGGCACACCAAATGAACAGAATAATTCCATTAGCCCTCTTATGATGTGGAAATGCGAATAGCTATATTTTCTGGATGGGCATATGTATGCAAATATATTCAAATTTTATGCAGATTGTATCTTCAGCTTTTTTGATGCCCAATGTAGTCAGGTCTATAATATAGTTATCCAGAAGGAATCAGTGAATTCTTGCTGGCAAGGCAGAAGCATTTGGCTATAGATGGAGATCAAGTAGTTTTTCTTCCACTTCTACTTTTATGACTGAAGCAGAGTGAATAACTCTCTGAATTAGGCCATGTGCTAACTGGAAGTCATCTGTAAAGAGGATCAGAGGAACCATATTTCTATGCATTGAAATAAAGTGATACATGTCTTCTGCTGGGAATTCCAAACTATGAGACAGTTGCTATAAATCACACTTCAATTTTTATTATTCATATAAGGAGTCACCAGGGATGTGCTTTGGGGAAATCCATCCAGACTTAAATATCTACAGCTTGTAAAAGTTAGCTAAGAGATATTTTGCATTCTTTTAAAATATTTTTTTATAAGCAGATAGTATATGCAGGGCAATGCAAACCATCATTCTGTATTCTACACTGGATGGTACTGGGGACAGGGATTTCTAAATTAAAGGCTGCTATTTAGATATTATAACCTGAGCTTTCACACTGCATATGGCTTTTTGACAAGTCCTGAAAAGACAACTGAACGCAAGCATCTGTCCTTCAATGCAGAGGCTCAAAGACAGGAGAGGGAAGAAGATGACAGTGGCTACCATTTGGTGGAATATTCCCAAGCATTTTTTGCAGACAGTTGCTCAAATGAATGAACTGTAATTAACTATTCATATCCTTTTTATGTTTGCTTTTCACAGATATTCCAACATATCAGTTTATTGGCAGGAATGATCAATGCAGCAATGACTTTGCTTTTGTAATTATTATTATTTTTACTAGCAGGCAGATTCTGAGAGATATCCTCAACCAATTAGAAAATAAACATGTGACTAGCATGTCCAATTGAAGGAGCCCCTTTTGAATTTCTAGTATCAAATAGTTTGGTTAAACTGCCTTACAATAACCTGCATTTGAAAAATATTTATAGAAATTACTTAACAAAAAAAAAATCAAATAATTGCATGTGAAAATGACAAACAGAAAATGAAGCAGAAGGCCTCTCATCACAAATGAATTATCATTCATCCAACTGTGTTGCTGACATATGACTTTCGCCAGTATCAGCTATATAATCAAGTTTTTTAGAAACCTGAACTGCCTAGCAAATGGGTGACTCAAGGTAATTCAATGACTGCATTTCATCACTACACCCAGAAAGCAAAGTGCAACCAACAGTCAAGTTCAGCCCTGATGGTATCAGGGAAGTCTGAGTTAAGCTGTAACATGCTATTTCACCTTGGCTGAATCTTTATCATCTTATCTTTATCTAACAGGTCCACCACCAACTGACAGAAGAAACTAAGATGCTGGACTGAGAAGCAGTTCCTCCATGTGTGAAACAAGCTTTGCATTGCTGAATTTATAAGAATAGAAAACATGCAGTTTTCCACTCTACTTAGAGAGTAATATCTCAGAGAGGAAAAAATGCAATGCCCCATTTTGGGGTGTCCATTTTCCTAGCTAATATTTGCATATTGCAGTTTCCTTCTGTGGACAAAGCGCATCCCCGAAGCAGTTCCCTGTTCCCTGTGCTAGCCCCACTTCAGACTCTATTCAACACTACACATGAAGAAAATTTCAGCTAAACTGTAAGTGCTGGGCTTTGTTTTTTTAAGATTTGGTTCACCCTCTCTTTTTATCAAATCTGTAACCCTCTCAGGCAGTTTTGTCACGTCTACCTTCTCTTTATTATGGAAAAGCGGTACTCTCGCTGTTGTTAAGGTTGCAACTAGCTTTTAAAGTCCTATTTTTGCCCTTCTTTAACTTTGGCTTGGAAATTGGTTTGGCCTAAAAATTTCCATACTTTGAAGGAAAAGAAGGATAATTAATTTCTTCAAACAGTGTATAATCAAACTATTTTTGATTTAGAGGTCATCTAAAAATTACCCTGATCAGAAATTTACTTGTTTAATGTTTTGCTACCTCTAACTCAAAAGCTGCTTATTATAACCTCTTAAGACATTTCATGTACTTAGATCCATTTGATAATTCTCAGCCTTTTTAACTGGAAATTAAAAAAAAAAACAAACAAAAACCCACAAAAAACCAAACCCAAACCTGCAATTTTGAAAGAGTATTACATTTTTCCTGCAGATTGTCTTTGGGCATATTCTTGTCCATTTATTTCAGAAAATGCTTTTGTGTTCTGTTGGATTCAGTAGAAGAAGTGGTGGTTCAGAGGTCCATTCTGCAAGACATGGTTCTTAAGAAGAAATAATAGTAAGATATTTACACCGTATGTGGTTATTTGATGAGTCAGGCAATTAGGAAAAAAAGATTACTTTTTTTTTTAATGGTTATTTGATAAATGAATATCAGATAGATCTTGTAAAAATCCAGTCAGGATTTTATTAATTACAAGGTGAATTTTTATCAGTATGTCAGCTAAGGTCAGCAGTGCTCCTGAAATTAGCCTTTTGTTGGTCCCCATGCATCAAACCCAGCTATGTCCCATTCAGTACAGGAGCTCTGACTGATGTTAGTCCTAAGGAAAGACCCCTGAGAAATGCAGTGTGAACACCAGATACTCAGTGTCTGTCGCTTCTCTGCATAGGTCTGCTCTAGTTACACTGGTCTACTTGTCCCCTTGACATAGCCAGAAGACAACAGGACTCTGTGAATATAATGAAAGAATACATTTAATTTCAGAAAAGGTGAAAGTAGCTGCCACAAGAACAGTAACACATGCAGAAGAAGGGGAACGCAGGGAAGCTCCTTACAGTGAGCCCAAGCCAGTAGTCAGAAAAAGCAGGCAATCAACAAAGAAAGCTAAAAGGCATGCAAGAGGAATTTCTGACTGATGGGGTTGAGAAATAATGTTTTAACTAAATCAGAAACAAATGAAATCCTTCAAATGGCAGAGATCCAGAACTTGACCAGGATTGCAAAATTGTCAATCACTATGCAGGAAAAACAGAAGAATTCATCATTAGCACGATGTATTCATCTCTTAGAGTGATTAATTAAATACTTTCTATTCCACTAGTAACTGGGGAGGATGTGAAGCAAAAACCATTAAACAGTTTAGAATCTACTGTGCCCAATAACTTGCACCCAGTAGCATTACAGAACTGGCTTAGGAGCTCTCTGAATATTAATGTTGATTTTGAACACGTCTTGATTTGTGGGGAAAAAAAAGTTCCAGAGGACTAGTAAAGAGTGTTACTATTTTAAAAAGAGTGAAATGAGATGATACAAAGAGTTCCAGGCTACTCAGTCTGATATCAGCTTCTTTTAAAACCATGGAAAGACTTGTATGGGACACAATCAATAAAAAAGCTAAGATTTTAGCATAAATAATGTGGTTAATGCGGTTTTATGGAAAACAGATCTTATCAAGAAGATTTGCTATCATTTTTTCATGAGATTATCAAGTCTCTGTGATAAAGTGTTGACATAATATACTTAGATTTCTGTGATTAATTTTACCACTTTTACATTACAGTTTTAAAAAATAGCACTGTACAGTGTAAAAAATTAATGAAATAATAGGTTAAAAATCTGCTAACGAATAAAGCACAATTAGGAATTGCAAGTGGGATCCAATATAAAATGAAGGCATTTGTAACTGATTCATAGAAACTGCAGGAATTGTCTCAAATTAGTCTTATCTAATACTTTGTCTTCTACAGCATTTAGGATGATTCAGGGGGAGGTGCTCAGAGAAACTTAAGGGTAGGGACGTGGGATAATTTGTGACACAGTAACTCAGTTTGGTTCAAATAAGAGCTGTTTCTATCAGTTGTTCCCCCTGGAAATTCTGTTTACCCCTATGCCTATCTAGAAGTCTCTTTGTGAATCCTCTTCAATTCTTGGTCCCAGTGATTTCCCCAGTTTCAGAATCTATCTGCAAATTATATGATAAAAACATCTCTTTTTCCATTTTATTTTAATTGCTTTGCTTCTCCCTTTGTGTGTGTGTGTTATAAGACATACCTTCACTTTAGTCTTCATTATAGTTGGCAAATTTGACTTCCCTTTTTTCATGGTCAACAGCCTCAGTGTCTTCGATCTTTTTTCATGAGAGAATTTTTTAATGCTCTTGATCATTCCCATTGTCCTTCGCTGAACCCTCTCTAAATCAGCATTATTGTTTATAAGATGGAGTCACTGGTACTGCACACAGTATTTCAGATCAGACTATAGCATTGGCAGTTTAATCCTTTCTCTATTAGTTCCCATTCTTTATGCATCTTAATATGTTTGCTTATCTGGTTCAGCTGCACATTAAGCAGAAGTCTTTACTGAAGTAATTTACAAGGATAACTAGGTCCCTTTCTAAAGTCGGTACGCTAATTTAGAGCTCTGTGAGGTGTTGAGTAATTCATATTTTTTCCACCCGGTGTACCTTACTTTGCTTTTGTTGATAATTCATTTGTCAGAGTGAGTAGGTCACACAGCTTTGCTTATTTCAGAAGTTGCACACAATCATCTATGAACTTAGGCTGAACTATTTTTTATCCCTTGCAAATTTTGCTGCCTCACAGCATTTCGTGTTTCCTAGATGATTAATAAATAAGTAGATGAGCAGAAACCTTGGGGCTCACCACTGTTATCCTTTGACATGATGAAGTTGACCATTTAATCCTGCCCTTCACCTCCTTTCCCTCTACCACTTCTTGATCCATCACTACTTAGCTTCCTCTGTAGCTTCTTGCAAAGAATTTTGTCAGTGGCCCAGGGAGGTTAGAATAAATTACGGCAGCTGCTCTTCTTTATTAACATATTCAAGGAGTTCTAGGAGATTAACGCAACAATATTTCCCTCTTCAGGAACTGTGCTGATTGGCCTCTATTTGGCCATGGTCTCCCAAGTGGTTTGCTACTTTGTTTTAAATTATTATTTCAAGTAATTCATTACATTCACCCACAAGGCTTTCTAGCCTGTTATTCCCCCAAACACCCAGAACGTCTTTAGATGTATAGGAATCTAAAGACACACACATTTAAAGACCATTCCCATATTTGCTCTAGTGCTCTTTTGTATATTTATCAGTTACCTGCAGTTGGTACTATATCTTTAATGGTGAAATTTCCAGGTGATGGTTTGGTGGTGAAAGTAAAACATGTGAGCTGGGATGCAAGCACCTAAGAATGTGGGTTTTAGGTAGATGAGCAGGGTAAAAGCAGCTCCTAATATGAAGTGCTATTGCTAGTGAATGTATCCTCCCTTACTCATCCTGTTACTGTGAATATTTTGGTACCAAAACCCGGACTTCAAAGAGAACAAAGTGGCTGAGACAGAGACTGATACATTACACAAGGTTGAAAAAAAGGCACTCCAAGATCTGAAATACAAAATATTTAGCAGGGCTTTAAGAAAGCTTGGTTCATTTGCTACATTCAGATGAACAGGTGACTTAATTGTGTCCCACAAATATTTAAAATGAGAAGAGTTTTTCTGATATGGAGCAGAAAATGTCATGCAAAGAGGCACTGATTACAACAGACAGTGAGAGGGATTCAGAGGTGCTGCATGCTTTTTTAGCCACAAGGCTTATTGGGCTGTGAAATAATTTGCCAATTGTTGGAATTTCACTCACTTGAAGTCTTAAAGCCAAAAGCAAAATTCTTGGTAAAAGATATATTGAAAAAGAAGTTACAGGTTTCACACAGAAGTTACCAAGAAAAATTGTTCACATATAAATCTATTTTCACAAATTATTGTTAGTTACTACTTACTGTATATAGCATACAGCTGTATGGTTATGCCAGTGGCCTAAGCTGTAACTGACTTGCTTTTTCTAAGCAGCTCAGCAACTCATTTTGGTTCTTTAAATAGCTTAGCAAATCACCTAATTGTACTCAGGTACTGTAACTGTAATTACTCAGGTAAACCAACATGACTAACGCTGCTTTTAGATGGAAATATAATATTCTGAGTAACCTTAAACAATGCCTTCCCCATTCCATATTTTTTTTGTGAAGCATGACTTAATGGGATAGTTCCCATTACCTTCCCAGCAGGATAAGAAAGTGGTTAGGTCAATTGGGAACTTCTGGCTATATACTGAAAGGCAGTGGAAGAGCAGAGAGTTGGTTTGTTAAGGTGCATGGGAACAATGCAGCTTGTATACTCACTTAGTCTGTAAGATAACTGAAGAGATGTGTTTTGCTGAGAAAATGCAACCTGTCTGTGAGGCTTAACTTCATCTATGTCAAGGTATCAGGAGCTGGGGAAAGTCCCTGGATATGCAGCTGGGAAGAGGAGAATCTTTCAAGTGCTGAGAGCAGATAGTGAGACCAAGTATCCTGCTCCAAAGGTGTGGTCCTCGCTAAACCTGTGCAGGAAGGATCAGGAGCAGCTTTGGATGTGTCTATGTATCTGCTCCCATAGTTTATTCTGCTTGACCTGTATATATCCCCATCCCATAACCTCATCACTTCTGAAGGAGGAATGTATTACAATGAGGTAAAAAGAGCTGCTGAGCCCAGCACAGGACGTCCCACTCCTAACATATAATTTCACTATTAAAGCATGCCTCCGCAGTCCAGAATATCTGTATTGGACGCTCACAATGGTCTCCAAAGACCTTCAGGTTGACTCAGCAGAGACAACACAGACCCCACACCTCTAAGTATTTTAGGAATCTAAACCCTGAAAACTTATAAAAACTTAAGCTAGAAGTTTGTTGAAATGTTGAAAACTGAGGGTCTGAGGCAGCATTTGGGAAGGTGCTGGTTAGCCCCAATAGCAGCACAGGCATTAGGTGGCCAATTCTGAAAATATGCTGACCTTAAGAAGAAATTTGTGTCAAGCTTTCAGCTTCTCTTTTTCACAAATATTCTAATAAAGAAGATGACTGGCATGAAACAGAGAAATTGTGAATTCTTACCTCTACTGTTGTACTGAGGCATGGAAACACGGCCTATGAGTAAGGTTACCAATGATTCAAAGAGTACTTTGGTAATTGACACAAACTGCTAACCGGAGTGCTACAGATTAATGAGCATTCTCAGTTTATAAATGGATTTTGGTTTTAGATTTACTGAGTAAAATCGGAATTATTTATCTAGATCTCAGCTGTGTGATTCAAAATAGTCTGCAGAACTAATTATGGCTAATTTTATTCTTTGTTTGCACCTGCCATTTAAGAAAAATATGTTTCAATAAATAATGATATCCTGAGGCCAGCCCACTTATGTTTGGTTTTTCACTTATGCATGTACTTTTTCTAGTACTTTTTATTGACTTAGAATCTGCTAAAAATGCAAAAGTGTTAACTTCCACCCTGTCCATAGCTGGGTAAAGTGCTCCAACATTTTGTGACCATAATTCAAGCACATGTGCTGATGATATATTCTTAGAGTGACAAACTGGCAAAGTAAGACTAGACTGGAAGTTTGTTTTCCCCTCCACTGCACTTTAAATCTGTAGGAACTGTAATGGTAGGGTGGGTTACACAGGGCAAATGCTTAAGTGCACCACAGGCTCCTTGTCTCAACTGAATTAAAATTTAGTTTTTTGAGAACGTTTCTTTCAGAGAATGAACTTAAAGCCTACCTTAGTGTGGGACTAAGCATCACAAGTGGAAGGTCCAAGACAATACTCCCAATAGTCTACCCGTCTAGGAAGATGACAGGCAGTACTCCAGTGTTAACTTGCTCTCTTTGCCCTGGCCTATCTCCTCTTCAGATAGACAGAATAAGAAGAGAAAAAGAGGAAGGGCAAAAAAAAAGTCCCTTGCAAGCACTTGTTGTCCATGAGAAATGGAAGTGAGACTGTTATTTTCATCTTTCATGTAGTACAGTGTACTTCAATGATGTTTTGGCTCACCTTCAGTTTTAGCTAGCTTTAAGATAGCAAAGCATCACGCAGAACACCAGGACTTTGAACTTGAGCTTTGAGTCAGTATTTCCAATGAAATAGAGTACAAGCATAAAACTGATTTTCAGCTAGCTAGTGACTTTAAGTCATATTTTGCAGACTGAGAGTATGTTAACTTGTCCATAGTTTCAGATAAGTTAGACCAATATCCTTATGTGGATTTAGATCTCCATTGAGAATGATGGAAATAAAGTGTCTTAATACCTGCAGTGCAGCTACACTTTCAAATAACTTGACTTTCCAGTTCACTCGCAGGTCCTGGTCCACTGATCATCAACACTGCATGTGTGTGTTATTTTGCCCTTGGATTACTCCTTGGGACTAATTCAATTTTCTCTCTCCAAGATCTAATTTGGATGAAATGTAGGGGAGCCTCCCTCAAGTGGCAGTTCACTACAGGCAGTGTAGACAACACTACCACATTTGGCTCATCCTTTTTTATAAGACCCTTCAAATATATCTGTGTAAAATACCCAAGGCAATAAATCTAAGGCCATATTTAACTTTTCTTTTGTGTCTGAGAACAGAACCCTTGGGGTCATGCCAGAAACATCACTACTGAGCTGTGACAGTTCTCAGATTTAGGCATTTTTAAGTGTAAAACACAATCAAAAAAGATGTATGCATTAAGGCCACCACTTGGAACCAAAAGGATACACAGGGTCATTGGTTAGCCAGTGTGGATGCAACCAGTCTGTTTTAGAGGGAGCAAAACATGAGCAGTGTGAAATGTACAATCAGTCTGTCACTTAGCCTATGGCCAAGGGACCATTGGCCAAGACAGCTAACTTTAGCACAGCTGTCTTTGAGAAGGTGCATCTTTGCCTTGGTATCATTATCTTTGAAATGGAATTATCACACTTTCCAGACCCACAGGAATGTGGGAATAGAAACACTGTGAATCATGTGAAAGAAAATAAGTCCATCAGGCAAAGGTGGAGTGAAAAATGGGATATTTGTCCCTTTAGGAACTATCATCTCTAATTTACCCACTGAACTTTTGGGGCCCTGCTATAGTTATAGGGCAGAAAGCCCTTGGGTCAGGTTGTGCCTTTTCTGGCACAGAGTGATATTTGCACTGGCACAGGCACTCCTGTAGTCCTACCTCAGCCTGGGAAGCCACTCAGCAGCACCTGCCAATACCTAAAAGGGATGACTCTGCCCGAAGGGAAGTGCACACAGTTTGTGATCAGGTGGCAGCAGGGTGGGAAGGTACCATGGGGCAGCAGGAGCAGTGTGCTTCTGAGCCTCACGGGTCCTGGCTACCGGGAGGGCATGGCGTGAGAGCCGAAGGGAGCAGAGCTGGGTGTCAGAGGGTTTCTGCAAATGCAAGTGGTAAGGGAGTCACTCCTTCCCCTGAAAATTCTGGCTGCCCAATGGATAAAAGGGTGCTGTTATAGATGAGTTGCTGTCCTGGTGGAAACTAAATTAAACTACTCTGGAGATCTTAGGAGTGGAAAATCTCATTTCCTAGAAAAACTGACTTAAAACTGCTTATCCTACCTATCTATCCATCTATCATAGGTAATTCCAGGTGCCTATCACTGTCACTAGCAGTTCTGTGTTGGAAATATCTTTGTATCAACTCATATGTGATTATCAAACAGTTCATCTAAACCAGATCCTAGGAGCAAAAAAAACTCCTTCAGCTCTGCAATTACCTCTGATTTTAGCCAGATTAAAATTATAGGGAAGAGTTTAATTTTAATTCTCTTGAAATTCTGGTATAAAGGCCTAATTATGATGTTTTTGTTTTGAATATGTTTCATAAACAGGTGAGATGAATAAATCCCTGAACCAAAGGTTGTGTAGAGGAGTAGACAATGGTAGTTTTAGCACTCTAAATGTACTGGTAGAGTGAGGTTTTGCAGATGCATGATTTGTATTTTACTGTTGTATCATTGGACACTTTTTGAACACGATATCATTTTCAAGTATATACCCATAAGCAATAAGAAAACAGACAACTCATAAGGAATATTCAAAGGAAAACTTTCTTTCGGATCAAAATTCAAAAATAAAAGAAGTTACTAAGGATTGCTGTTAGGTGTTATCTGCTATTGTCTTAATGTTGAAGACATCTTTCAGCTGAATACGCACTTCAGTGATGAAGTACATAACTTCTTGTGTTTGCCTGTAAATATTTATTTGCTTTTAGATAGTACTCCTGTAATACAAGAAATCTTATGCAAAATTAGAATTTCATAAATTACAAGGAAAAGGAAGATAGAAATGTTATCTGTCAGAGACAAGAAAAGAAAGGAGAAAGAAAAGAGGAAGAACTCATGAAACAAAATTAGGAAGTAAAGCGGACACTAATAAAAGGGCACAGATATGGCAAAGGGAAAGTTTCAAGAAAATAAGAGAAAAATTCAAATATTTTAACACTATGACATTGCAATGCTTCTATTTTTTTATATTCTTAAAAAAAAAGGTGAGTCACAGAATGAAAGAGCTTATATTTCCCTTAATTCAATCTTTAAAGAATATGAAATCTCAAACCTTGGCATACTGTAGCCAGCCTCCTGGCATTGCAATACCTTGCTCATATGGAAAAATGTTGTGACTCAACCAGAGAATCATCTCACAGCCTCCACCTGCCTGGGATTAGACCCAAGCAAAGGCCTGCAATATGTTTGCTCACCTTTTGGAGCTAGAAACAGAGACAACTGAAATACAACTTCTCTGAGCAAATGTTTTCTTTCACATCACCCTCTGCAAAAGCATATTTTGCATGACATTGGCAAATCTGCCAGCACCCCCGTTGCCTTCTAGTTCTTTCTAGAAAGAGTCTACTGTGAAGTGCAGCAGTGAAAAGCCTTAAAGATCAGTTCGGGGTTTGCTGCACCAAAGAGCTGATTTCTTTGTAACTGCATCAGTGGCAGGGAAGCAGTTTAGCAATAAATGGGTCAAGCTTTAGTCAGCTGCTCACTGAAAAAAACCAACCCAAAACCAACAGCCAGGGCATTTAAAATGTCACGTCCTGTTACTACACATCTACAGGAGAATACAAGCCCCCTAACAGAGACAGGAGGCGTGGCTGCACAAGCATTTCTCAGGTGCTTCGGTGCAAAGTCAACAACTTGGATTAAATGCCCTTTTTTGGCAAAATGCATCAGTAACATGCAACAATCCCCTTCCCTCTGTGTATTCTGAATGTAATGGACTTTCTGCCAGAGTGCCAAGAGCAGGCAGCTCAGGAAAAAGGGCAAGGAGCTAAAGCTGCCTGGTCTTATTCCACAGAGGGCACCGCCTGCTCTCACAGTGTGTTCTTACCAGCCATATATTCCTGAATTACCTGGCATCAAAACTATAGATATTGTTAATCATTTTGGTACACCTTGGTACACATTCCACATCTTTTGCCACAGCCTGCAGCACAGTAGCCTCTGAGGACTGAATGGTTGCTGCTGTTTGATTCCAGCTGTGCCAGTGCAACCAATTCCCTTCCTCAGTGTGTCTACAGCTGCTCACCACTGACCTTCTTCTAGAGATTATTCCTCCTACCCCCCCCCGCCCCAGCTGACTCTGTGGCTCATATAATCACTCCTTAACATGTTTCTGTGAGGATGAGCCAGTCTGGCTGACACTATTTAGATCGTAGGGCTCCCTTATCTGACTTGCTGCAACTGAAAAGGATGAGGGAGAGCACCATAAGCAGTGGATCCAAGGAGAATATTTTCTGGCAGAAGAGTTATGATGGACAAGCTGGGATCACTAAAAGCCTTTCCCTAGCAGATATTTTACAGAGTTTGCCTCTGCCTGCACCTTTTAGAGATCTCATCAGGGACAGACTGAAGAGCCAGAAACATAGAATGATTCTGATGAATGAGCTGTTCTGCATTCCTTGAACTGGGATTTACTGAGGTTGAGGTACATAGCCCCACTGATGGACAAGCTACTCCAAAGAGCACTTAGCCTCCTATAAACCACCTGGAACACTCACATGGAATTGAGCTATTATACAGTAATTTGAAGGCTAGAGTGCAGGAAGAGGGAGATTTTATATTTCTTTTTAAAATGTAGGCACTTGGTCTAAAAATTTTTTTGCACAGTGAAAAACCTTTTGAGAGCTGCTACCCTCAAGGATTAGAAATGTAAATTTTTGTATTTGTTTAAAAGATTAGGGTGTTTCTGAGTAGTAGAAGGAACTAGAGAAGCCCCGAGGTATAACTGTCCCTCCCCCTTTTTTCTGTAATTCTGAAACAGCAAACTGATCATCATATATTCACTTTTCCTAAAGGCAGAGAGCAATATGCAGCACTAGAAGTAAAAAATAGCACTAGAGCCTAAAGAAAGCCCCAGAAGCTCTGACTAGCCATGGCACTGTATATTTTGATGAGGAGAATTCACACTGGTCAGAACTAGCACATTGGAGAGTGAGTGCCTGTTTACTGGAGCCTGCCTGACCTAAAATTTAAATTAGCATCAAAATTCCTCAGTTAGAAATTCCACTCCACCCACGTACCTTATTACCATTAATTTGGCCTCAATCTACGGCATTTCAGTGCATTAAAGTATCATAATTTAGTCTTGAAATACAATTATGCATCAGAGGGATACTCTGATCCAAATTTTCGTATAGGATATGTAGGCCATATATGACACAATATGAAAGACATGCAGGTACACAACTGTGATATTCTGAACTCTATCCCAACCCTCTGTGACTGAGGACACCTTATTTTCTTCACACCCACCACCTAGAAGAATAATGGCAAAAGGCAGCTTGGAGATTTTCTGTCTTCATAAATTTAGTAGATTGTATTCCAATTCATTGACACATGGATTTAGTTTGACCATGATCTCTCATCAAACCAGAACAGCATTTAAAAATTGCTGTGTCACTCTCAAGCATCAAAATAGAGCAGTTCAAGAGAGACAAAGTACATCAAAAGTACCTTCTACCTCCACAGAAGCCATTTTTCACCCTGGTTTGCAACCACTTAGCTACTCACCTGCCAATAGTCTTAGGAGAATTTAAGATGAATGCTCTGTTTTTAGAAAATCCATAGACTCACCAGTTTTTGTTGCAATACTTTTGTCACAAAGCCTTTTCATTTGCTGTAATCTATACAAGACCTAGCTTTCCCAGATGATGTTCATGAATGTCATTTGTGTAGGAGCTAAAGTGCATCAACCGGATTGCTATTTTGCTCTTGCAAATATGTGCTTGCTTCTCCTTTACCTTGAAAAAGACAACGAAATATGTTAGGCTGCTGCTGTTATAGTTTCTCTTTAAACAAGGAAGTTCTGTTTTCATGACTCAGCAGGATTCCCCTATGGACTTGAAAAGGGGAGATTTAAGCCAACTGCAGTGCCCCTGCCAGTCAAGGATCAAAAAACCTATATGGTGAAGCAGTTTCAGACTTTAACTTGCAAACACACTTGAGTTAAATGAAAGAAGATGGAGATACAGCACAAAGAGAAGAACAAGAAGCAATCATAGTAATCAAACCTACTTGAGACATTATCTCAAATAACACTGTGAGACTGGCAGTAATGTGTGAGGGTTATTGAAAAATGTTTGCCAGTATTTTGGAATGAGTGCTATAATACAAAATCACAGTTGTATAAAGCATTAACTTATGAGCTCACATATATCCTCCTGATGTTTGTTTTGTAACAGTGGAGTATAAACTAGGAATATTTGCCATCATCTTTTCAGATTTTGTAATTTTTTGGCACTCAGTTTGAAAGGTAATGGTCACAGAGAGTATGATCAATTCCAAGATGATATAGAGACAGGTTATGACCCCTACATATGCCTTTGATGAGCCATCACTCAATGCCATCAAAGGGAATACTCACACAAATGCTAACCATTCAACAATATCAGTAAGCATCAAACTACTGCTCTGTTTGGTTCACTGATGTAAAAGTCACGGAATTTTTTCCCTCCTTTTTCTCCCTCTATTTTAACAAATGCATTAGAGTGCCTCAGGTGAAAATATATAGGATAACAGAATGCAGATCAGTTTGGTTTTACAAGTCCCCTTTGGCTCTACAGGTTTCCTCCAGAGCTGATCTGTGGCTGTCAAGGTTGGGGTGCCACAGTAGACAACTTTGTAATGATCTGAGGCATGTTGCCAAATAGTTCCTCTTTGATCTCCATCCAACACAAAAAAATAGTATTAATTTTACCAACTCTTGTATCATGCTGCTGACATATCTAGAGAGTGATTAATTGTGACCCTGGGGTCTATGTAATGTACTATTCTGGACAAAAAGAGCTCTTAAAAATCTATCTAATAACTATAATTATGAGTGAGGACAGAGACCTGTAAAACTGTAAATGGCTTCTCTGTGTTTCTTATTTAAGTACCTGCCAACAACTGAAAGATAGAAAGCTGAAGACCATTTTGTACCAGCAAGCAGAATGCAGCAACTTTTCAGGATAAAGTCTCTCTGCTGTGAACAGTTTTGTCTAGTAAGAAGCAATGAATCTATTAATCTGTTCTGCAAGACAATGATAGCAACGACCTGTCAGCTTTATGAGATCCATCAACGTCCTTCCATAGCTTTCTGAAGAAAGCCTATATGCCCTCTGCAGGCTCTGTATGATGGAGTAACACCATTAACACTGTCATCGCTCCTGTTACAGGGCTTCCTTTCTCTGGATTTCTAACACCGTTGTTTCATTAAGACACATCACATGGGGTTAAAATTTTTGCAGATCGATTCTCTTTCTCTTAGCAAGTGATTTTGATATTGTATTTTTTTTCTTAAGCTATAATTGAAATAAAACAGAAAAATAATTCTGAATTTGAATTTATATAGTTATAGAAAATGAACTTTGTAGAGATACTTGTATTCCTAGCTTTAAAGGGAAAAAGTATATAAAACAAAAGACATCAGTGGCAGAGCTATTGATAGCTTGACACTGATACATTGCTTGTGTTGCATCTATATTGATTTAAAGAATGAGAAAAGAGAGGTATAAATTTATGGGGACATTTTGGATCAAATTTTGCATTCATTTATTAAATAAAATTTATAGAGTACTAAACCATTGACCCTATCATTTGGTTTTACAGATTTATGGCTGAATCACAAGCCTACTGAAGTCGATGAGGGTCTTTTCAACAGTAGACTTCAAATCAAGACCTTGCTGCCTAACTTTTCTCTCACATTAAGCAGTGTTATAGAAACCAGTGACATTACATCAGTGTAAAGCTTCCCAGTCTTCAGGAAAAAAGGGATAGTTAACAATTTAAAATGTATGTAGCTGTGTGTATGTGTGTTCAGACTTCACTTTGGTTCTAGCATAAAGGATTCAGAAAGCAGAAAACGAAGGAAAGGTTAAAAGATTATAGGAGGAGTAATAAAGAAGCTGGCTAACTGCCCATGAGATTTAACATGGGAAAAATGAAAGCTAATATACCCCAGGAAAAAATTATCTGCAGCTCAAATATTTAAATAGAAGTGAAAACTTGGAAGTTTTTAAGGTTGAAAAAGTCTGAGCTATTAGAGGAAACAAAGAAACTGATCTTAAATAGTAAGTTCTCCCATTTTAATTATAAGATAAGTATTTAAAGTTGTACAATCTTCTTTGAGAGCTGATGATCATACAGATAAAAAGATGTTATATAATAGTGTAGATATTCCACACAGGAATGAAGTTTAGCAATCTCTATATGAGTATTTCTTATCTATACTTATATCTTCACATTGAGGTGCACACTATTTCTAGATAACAAGATCATCATCTAAATTGTAGCAATATAATTTTCAGGTGCAGCCTGACCTGTAGATACAAGTCTACAGTATATGTCAGTAAAAAGGCAAGTGTAACTATAGTCTTTGTGAGTTGGATTCTGATGCAATTCTGAAATATGATATTTATTCATGAGCACTGTATTATAAAAAATATCATTAATTTTACATTACATTAACCTTACAGAGATATGTAACAAAATGCCAGTAACATTGGTGGGCTGACTCATGAAGGAAGGACTAAGTAGGTATGGTAATGGTATTTTACTTCCCAGCTAAATGGGATTTGCAAGTTGGTTTACTGGTGTGGTTTGAAAAAGGTAGGTTGGATGGAAATGGAAAAAAAAATTATTCCTTTTGCCTTTTCTGCAGGAAGAAGGTAAAAATTTGTGCAGTGCTACGACTATGAATTTCACTAAGTATCTTTCGTACACTGAGATACAGCAGTAAAGTGTAGAGAAGAGATGTGTTGACATTCTGCCAATATTTGACGAACTTTGGTAAAAGGGTGGAAGAATTCTTTTAAGAGGTAGACTCTATAGTTATAATTGATTACAAGATTATTCTGGCAAATGATTCATCTCAGTATCAAGCAAGATTCCTGTCAATGAGCCTCCACAAGAAATCATAAACAGACCTATGATTTGCCTTTAAAACTAAGCCTAAACTGGAACTTGGATGCAAGTGTGTGTTGTAAGGATGAGGAAAATATGACAAAAACCACTTTTCTCATCACAGGTCAGTCAGGAAGAGCTGAGTAACTGGCATTTCGTATCCTCATGACAGATTTGTTGGACCTATACAGACAAACAGGCTTTACAAATGGCAACAGGCACCAGCCATAGGAGGGACATTTTGATACTGGTTCAGCATAAGTATTTACCTGTACTGAGACACTAAGTTATGTCAAGTTTGAGTGTAAATTGCCAAGACTTCCGGGTCTTCTGAGGGACCAAAGTAAGGTGTCAAGTCACGATGCCAATAGGTGCCTGGTGAGAAGGCTGCTAGCTCTCAAAGTGCTTCATTCCAACTGTCTTTCCCTGTAGACTCTGCAAAAACTTGGGGTAACCAGGCTCGACTAGATGGCTGAGATAGGTGTTGCAGATTAATATAAGTTCAGGCCAAAAGATATCTACTGCTCTGGAGTGGTATCCTTAAATTTCGTTATCTTGGTCTTTGTTTTGATCCATTGTTGCGGTTTTTTTTAAACTAAATGTGCAACTGATATCATAACTTTGCATCCTGTTGCCCTCTGCCAATTACTGTGTTTGCACAGCACTCAGGATAATAAGAGTTCACCTGTTTGGGTCCCACAGGCTCTACCTTCATATAAATAATTGCTACCAATAGCATCTGAGAAAATCATTTCCAAAGGAAGAAGAAAAGGAAAGGAAAGGAAAGGAAAGGAAAGGAAAGGAAAGGAAAGGAAAGGAAAAGAA
>JANHGB010039736.1:30921-62932 GCA_026283785.1 Coracopsis vasa
ATCCTGGAGAATTGATGAAAAGACTATCTGAGCTCCAGAGCCCCTAACCACCTCTCCCAGGGCTCTGTAGTCCTTCTGTTATCCAGGAATTATGCTCTTGGATTATGTATGCCAGGTATTTAAAATGCTTGTTTTACTATACCACATTAAGTGAGCGGGTTACAGAATGCCTGGATAGGCATTTGTGACACATGGCTCACCATTTTTCATCAGTGAAAATTAGAAGATATTTGTATTGATTCAGTTTCATAAATATTCTTAGTAAAATTAGAGACTCTGTTAGAACACTCTGATACTTTGTTGAGATGACTAAAATGCTGCCATGGCTAGTCTGGCAGCCAAGTGAAATTTCTGAAAGCAAACAAACCATTTATACAGTTAATGTAAGCCATTCAAGTTGTTGTACTAAAACACGATATCCAAAAGGTGATCAATTTAGTATATTGTAGAAGAATGTTACCTCTGAAGCAGGAGCTGGCTCAGTTAAGTAATTGGTTTTTTTTAAGAAGCGTGATTAGGACAAAAGTGCAAAAAATAAGACCGATGGGAGATGATTCACAAATCAGAGACAGATCATGTTAGAGAGGAAATTGCAGCTCAAAAAAGAGAGCGTGAAAATTCTGAGCTATGACTAATGAGGGCACACATATATGCAGCAAAAATAAATTTAAAACTAATTTTTTTGAAAGTAGTCGTTACCTGGCAAATCAGAGAGATCTTTCAGCTGACATTAGAGTCCTCCATAAAGCTTGAAAGAAGTTCATTCAATGCCACAGGTGTTGAGGGTAAAAAGGACTGAAAAATCTAAATTCAAGATAGCAAGAGAAGGATTAAAGAGAGTAGTAGCAGGGAAATTATGCAAGTTAGATGAAAATTGATACAAAAAATTTATCTGAAGTTACAGGAATTTTAAAATGTTGCATAGTGCAATTGCTGAAAAGTTGTAGGTGTATAAATTATGCTGGAGGAAACTAGAATTAGCATTAATATACTCAACAAAGTATTCATGTGTTATGCTTGCGGGAAAAATTAATTTCAAAAAACAACAGTTCTCAAAGAATTTCAATTGTCATTATAACCTAATGTACGTAGTCTAAAAGGAAGGAAAAAAATACCATGCCTTCTTGTTTTGTATTAGTGTCCCACAGCAGAAGGAACTATTGATTAGTCCATATGGCTGATGTCTGCTCTGTGATACTTGAAATTGGAACCTGAATGCTAACAGGTTAATGAAGGATTAATAAAGGCAAGACCATTCAGGAATGTTATAGCGGAATTATTCTGTAGCTGATACTCAATGATTCATATATCCTATAGACAAAGCAGGGCATTACACTGACTAAATATTCCTCTGCTTATTTAAGGAAAGCAAATTTTTTTAAGTTTAATTAATAAGAAATGGTATTTTCCCAACAACCAGAAGTACCTTTCACAGTGAGTTTAAAGATAAGTCAGGATGCAGACTAAAAGCTGAGAATAGAATTTGAAGTGGCTTTCTAAGGACTCAGATAGCAAACTTCAATTAACATTAACAAGACCTATGTCATTAAACCAAAATGCAGGTTTAAGAGGTGAATTTTAAATCCTGACACAGGCTTCTGCAATTGGACAAACTAGGCGCATGAAGAATAATCAGTTTAAGTGAGTAACTAAGGTGTTAAGTTGGGAGGGAATGAGCTTTCATGAAGGACCAGCTCTCATTTTGTTAGGGCCACAGAAAAGAGGGGAATTTCACCTCTCGCCCCCAACCCACTCCCAAGTGAATTACTGTTTACTAAAGTTTAAATATGTTCACAATAAATATTTTCCAAACACAGTGTGTAATTGTTGGAGAAATATCTATCCCCTCTCCATGACCCCAGGTCAACACTTTACTGAGAATCCATATCCTTATAGCTGTACTCATCTCCTCACTGAAACCAATGGGTAATTTTCTATTTATTTGAATAGAAGACAAATGTTTTTGTAGTCTGTGATATCTAAAGAGACAAGACTTATCATCCCTATCAACATCTTTCTTCACTGACTTATACCTTATCTTTTTGCCCTGGAGATTTCCACTCTCAGAATTCCCTTATGGTCACTATTTCTCTTTCCATGTATTAAACATTCTTTTCTTCCTCAGAATTTTCTCTATTTGTGACCCTCCCCACCTTGTCCTATTCTCTCATCTTGCCTCCTGAAAGGCAGACAGTCTTTTCTTCTAGTTCAAATATCTTTGCTTGGTCCTAGAAAATCATTATTAATCTCGACTTCACTAAAATTATACTCCCACCCCACTCAGCATTTCTGGCTTTCACTTTAATCCTTCTGGTGCCACCATGTGCCATGTAACCTACTATCCTGTGAAATTGCCTCTCATCTCCTCCTCTGCCATCCCACACCACCGCCAATCATCCACTTCTGTAGTTTGTCTTCTGGGACTCTAAAGTTCCTCCTCTCTCCTCCTTAGGAAGTGCCTTCTTTCTCTTTCTGCTTCCTGCTCCCACTATTTCTCCCTAATGGGACTTCCCTACCTGCAACCTCCTGCTTAGAGTTGTCTTTCACATTAGGTCTGCCTCACCCTGATGACTTCTAACAGGACGCAACAGCCACCGCTCTACTTACTTCAGTTTCTCCACTGCCAGGAGGTGCTTAATCTGTTCAATTTTTTCTGCTTCTCATAGTCACTGGGACTCCCAAGAGCTGTCAGGTATCATGGAGGACCAGAAGCTGTTTCTGTGTGCTGGCATCTTTCTGCTCCCTAGCTACCCCACACCCTACCTTCAAGACCAGGATGCTTCCATTCTATACTGTGATGGGAAAACTATTCTTCCGGGGTCAGAGTTAGGGTTTTCCCAATGAAATACTAAACTGTAGAAGGCTAAATAGTGACTCATATATAGATAGTATAAAATATAATGCTGATAAAACATCCTGTGTGCCATTAAGAAATTAAATGTGTGGACAACTAATGATGCTGTTGAATGGAATTGTTAAGAAGGTTGGCTCTTTTAGTCAGTTGCTCTCTGTTTCACCAGATATCTGATGGCCCTCTTGCTGTGGCAGATACTTGACACTTGCCAGATATATTTCTATCTTCTGTTCTGTACAGCCTTAGCAAATCTGGGCATTTGTTGCGAATTTGTTTTATTGAATGAATTTTTCAAATTGCTGTTCTACTTCTGTAGTTTTACCCTGTCATATCTTTTATTTTGCTTAACGTGACACTACAGAAGACTGCCTGTCGTTGGAAGACATGTAACACGTCAGCAGCCACTGCAGCCAGACTTTCATCTTGTTCTGAGTTTTCTTCTGGTTCTTCCTTTCACTGAAAATTTGGGGAATTTTACTGGGAGTCTTATCATAACTAGTTTTCAACATTTCCCTGGCAACTCAGTCTTTGCCTGTTGCTTTTGCAGACTTTAACTAGAAGATAAAATGTCTAGTTCTGAGCATCTAATTTCTTTGTCAATGTCAATCGTTTCTTGAAGTGATGGTCCATTTAACATCTCTAAAAAGTACTCTGCCCATCAATGCCTTGACTTTTTTTCCATTTGAAAATCTTTGAATGTTAGTGCTTAAAAAAATGCATAACAAGATAAACATCCCCAAGCTGGAATGAACGTTTCTTGGTTCCATATTCAAAATCTAAACAGAGAAGTTACATGCTTTTTTCTTTAATTTTTCATGCTCTGAAGTTACACGTGCATTTTCATTTGTCACACTTAAATCATCCACAAGCTGTGAAATCATTTGTGAAAAATACGTGTTGTCCAGAAGAAGCAGTGAAGTTTTATTTCTGCTACACCTGTGCAAGTTCTGGCAGTTCATTTTGAACTCCTCAGTTAATCCTGAGGAAAAATGAACCCGTATCCATCTCCTCAGTCAATAATAAGGACAAACCAGTTTCCTAAGAATGTTATACAGCAGCTGTAAGGAGCTTTAGAATGAGAGCTACTTGTGTATGGTAATCACTGTAATTTACTGTGTTGGACACCTAGACATGTATGTATAAATGTGATACAGATCATGGTGCCTATCTATATGGCATGAAAATTGGACTCCGGTATGAGAAAATTAACTTTGCTTGCCTGTGTGTATGGAGGACAATTTTCAGTGCTGTCAGCACTATCAGTATGAAACTTATTATGGGTAATAACATTTCTGCAAAATAGATGCTTAAAAATAAAGATGATGTAATATTTGTATATGCTATAGAATAAAACATGCTTTAAATAAAATAGACTAATTTTATTGATGGTGTCAAAAAAATGGATGTCTTTCTTGATGAAAAATCTGAATAGAGCTAAGGCAATGGTCAGTAGTGTATCCTGAAATGTAATGTGTCACACAAAAGTCTGTGCTTCTTTTTAGGAATTTGAATCTGTCAATCAGCTAGATCCCTTGACACAGTATATGCATAAAGCACAACTATGAAGCTGATTTTAATAAGATGCAGCCAGTGACTTATATCAGCATTATAAAATCTAGAAATATAGACGTAACCCTGAGACTGTGTTTCTAAGTCATGCTATCAAGTCTCTCTACTGCATGTGTCTACAAAGGAGTGCGCCAAACTTCATTTAGAATTTTCTTCCATTTCTTGGTCTAGGACAGATCCAAAATGTTACTTAAACTCACTTTTGTATTTACTGGATCTAAGGAACCTGGTAAGTATGATCTGAAGGACAATCAACCATCTTAGCACACGTACAATTCGCTAACCTAGAATAGTTGAAGTTAAAGAAAGATGCCTGACACTTGAATAATGGTAGTTCAGGTTAAACTGTTCTTTCAGCAAAATGTGTAAGATCTGGTCTATACTAATTTCTTTACCTATGCAATGGCAATATACTCTATTGCTCACATACCAGGTTAAAATACAATTTGACCTTTACTGGACACAAAACCCATGGAAAAAAAATCAGCTTAGGTACACACATTGTTCAAATGGAAACCCTGTACATCTCACTGGTATAGTACAATTAAAGCATATTTGTCTTTACAAAAACAATATGTACTGTGTTCTACTAGCAAAATGAATGTCAGCTAGCATCTAAAAGCAATAAACAATAAACTTAAATTATAGTAAAAGTCAATTAGTATGCCAATTAGTCTATATTGCAAGCAACTTACATGAAAAATCTTATTTTTCACTGTCATACAAGGTGTCAAGGAATGAACTCTGTCATTTAGGATTCACTAATAATTATAAAGGGGAGTTTGACAGATTATGATGTGACTCCATAAACTAGTAAGGCAAAATAGCTACTCACCAAATGGTAAAAGCTTTTATACTTCAGCAGCTTTTAAAAGGGTACACATGGTAATAGAAACTCATTTTTCAAAAAGACAAATAAATCTGGGGTTGCATATGTTTTCTGTCAGTTTCATGTGGTTCCTAAACAAGAATTTTTACTGAAAATTATCTCAGTGCAAAATTATCTCAGTATTTCTCAGTGGAGAAAAACACATCCATCGAGTTCATCACACAAAAACCAAGACCTCGCTATATTCTTCTGGGAAAGACACAAAAAGGTTAATAATCTGTTCATAGCCACAGAGTTCACTATCCAAGAACTCAAGAGGTACTGTAAAGACAAATACTACGTTATGTGAATACTACAGGCATGAGGAGGCCTCACAATTCACTTCACAGCAGAAGATAATCAGCTTTCTCATTTGAATTTAACTTCAAAACAGAAGAAACTTCATTCTAAAAGACCTAGACATCCAAATGTTCAGCCTGCATGTTCTTTTCCATTTGTTTCTTTCAGCCTTTGGCTATGATTTTGAAAGGCTTGCACATGGGCAAACTGAAATCTGCTTATTTTTGGCTGAATTCTTCATTTGGCTTTTTTTCTGTAAAAATCATAAGCAGTCCTTGTGGAAGGTTTGTGAGAGCATCTAATAATTTATCTCCAGGTAATTGTAGTATCAATTTATACCTATAAACTACTTTGGCTTAGATGAGTAAGAACTTCTATTACCTGCAAAGAGCAGTTTTACCAAAAAAGGTTTGAGAAGCCCACTTCTGACAGAAAAGATTACGCCAAGTTGTGTTTCTGTGTCTGGAAGCTGACTCAAAGCAAATATCACATGTGACTTTCACAAGCAAACAATTAGTCTAGCTGTTTTGAGTGCAGCTCAAGATCTGATCTTTCTTCCTACTCTGAGATTTGGTACATCTATGTTCTTTAGTTTAATCCTTCCATGAATTTATACCCCTTTTCTGTAATCATATTGATGATTTTTTAAAAATGTATCTGCCATAAATTACTCTTTGAAAATGCAACCCATGTCCCCAGGATTTTCTCCTGCTACAACCCCTGTGGCTGAAAGAGGGCAGAAAGCCAGTGTGATGCTTGCTCATGACATCCCTCAGGTTTGTGGTATATTCAGTATTTCATTTGGATGAATAATGGTTTTAAACTTGACAAACCAGTTCTCATATAAGCCAGTTGTCCACTCTGTTTCTGTTGTTTACAGATATGTAGGGGACAAAGCCCACACTTTCAAAGTTAATTCAGTGGTTTGGATGTTTTTAAGTGTAAAGAAAGCATCTTTAACAAGAAGTTATATGAATGCTTGTAGCAGTTTTCCTCTTCCAAAACTTTCAGAAATGCTTGAGAAGACTAAACCTAAAAAAAACCAGCAACCATCCAAGCCCTATGAGCGTGCTCAATACTACTTTATTACATGAGAGCATGGCAGTACGGGAGCCCTCAGTTTTTGCATTCAGCAGCTGTTCACTGCTGACATAGTAGTGTTTTGTTCAGATGTGCTAATATAAATTTGAGTTTGTCCTCAAGTTTATCTGATTGAAGTGCTTGGGAATACCTCAAGGACTGCCTCATAGTCACTATATACAAGGGCTCAGGAAAGAATCTGGAAAGGACACCTTCCAGAAAAGATGCCTCAGGATTATAGTACTGACTTTGGGAGTCAAATATAACCTAGTGGTACTATAGGTACAACTATAGTCATAATCTGAGATGGAGTAAATGCTTCCTGCCCCACAACAGAAATATGCTCTGATAAGGAATGTTACTATATTGTCAGTGTTTAGTTGCATGAAGCTATTTGCTGCCAAATGTTGAATAATTTTCCTGGTGTACGTTTTGCAATGCATCTCTAATGTGATCACTTATTATTGGGTTCTCTCCCTCCTTGATGAAAGCATAAATTAAGATAAAGTGCATCAAGGTTACTGATGCTTTCTGATAATAAACTAAAACTGTTGATTAAGCAGATGATGAGTTTAAGTCAACATACTTTGTATTAAAATGCTTGATGTGGATTTATGGACTAAATTCACAAAAGTTTTCACAAGTATAAAAGACATGTTAAAAAATCATAAAGGATATTTTACTTTAGCATAATTTAATATCTACAGTTTTAAAACAGAAAATCATTTAAGTAAGAAAAGACATAATTAAGCCCTATCCGTATACTGAACTGTTTATTTTTCAGATCAAAACATCAGAAGTATTCTTGTCCTTTCATCTTTATTAGGCACTCTGTTTGGTTTGGATTTCCATGGATATTTAATGAATGTTATCTGTTTGAATGAATCTTCTCTCTTTTTTTTTTTTTTTAAGAACAATCTAGGTTTTGTCATTTCTATGTCCCTTAGAGGTACAACCTCAACAATATCTGTACTGAGTACAAATTCTCCTGTTCTCCCCTTCTTGGAACATGAAATGGCAGATTTTTTTAATGAAGCAGTTATTTTATACTCCTTTTGGTGGTTCCTATCTTCCTTCATCAAGAATTTTTCTAACACCTTCTTTCCAGAGGTCAGATTTCTTTAGGTCAAATGATACTTGTCCATACTGCTTACTGAAAGAAATGCCTTCAAGGCCCTTTTTTTTTTTTTATTTAAGAATTTATGTGATTTTCCTGGGACTCCTTCAAGTGAACTATCTTCATTTTGGATCGTCTCCATTTTAGATGCTTATGGACAGCCATGGGTACAGGCTGCCATTGTGTGTCACTTGCAGCTGCGCCATTGCCTCTTATGGTGACAGGGGATGAAGAGTCCTTTCTAGATTATCCTTGATGTGACCTAATACAAAACCTTGCACCTTTCTGTTCTAAACTCAGACTGAATTCAGGCGCTTACATGGCACCACGTGGATAACAAATGTTGGCCTTGACTTTCACCACAGAGCCTTTTCAGGAGGGGATTATCGAATACTTCTTCACAAGACAGGATCCCTGCTGGTCCAGGGTTATTTTAATTTCAGTTTCTGAGAAGCACATTCAACTTAGCATTCTTTAAAAGGTACTTTCAACTTATGGATTTCATTTAACTCCAAATTAGCAAACATCAACAATGAATACTGGTCCTTTTCTTTCCATGGACCTTCCTCCTCAAACTCTGTATTCAGCTCTTAGTGTACGTAGATTAGCCAAGAGAAAGAGAAAAAGAAATGGTCTGAATGTATCCAATGAATGTTCAATATTCTCAGCAATCCCTAAAATGACATTAAAAAGAATAGGATGTTTTCCATCATAACAGAATCTAAGGTTATTCAGTATTGTTTGAAATACAAATGATAGAGAATTATTTTACTATTAAACTGAAAAGCTTGAAGCTGACAGCAGTTCATTTTTTGGAGTTATTGTGTTAAGATCCTGTAAATCTACTTGTAATGCTGAATAAGAATGATCCATGGATTAAAAATCAGTGAGGAGTTTTACAGAACACAGGAAATAAAATACAGTAGTAACCTTACACTTCAGATACAGGACGAGTATAATCTGCACAGCAGACAAGATGGACAAGATCTACATAGGCTAAGAGAAATTAATCAAACTGTACTGCCCAAAATCTGCAAATGTTTTGAAAAGTCAATAAAGGAGGCCTTATCCCCAGCAGGAGAAAATCCATCAGATAAAGTCATTGCAACAATGTCCACTTACATCAGTTAAAGTTCTGCCCCAGTGTTTCTAAAATTAATGGACTACACTACATTGCTTTCATTTTTCTGCTGGTAAGCTGGAAAGACAATTAGTACACAGCTGCATCTCCAAAAGTATTGTCTAATGGAACTGGGGTTTGTCTTGAATCGATGTGTGAAAACATGTAGAGAGAAGTTAAGAGCCAGAGAGCTTGATTCTCCACAGAATCACGCACTGTATTCATGTAAAGCAGGGCCAAATAAGTATAAACAGCTACTTTCCAAACCTGGTGCACATTGTTGAGTGAAGCAACCCAGAAAACTGAAATTAAAGCAAACATGAATGGTGGGAGAGGAGAGACCTAGTTCTCCTCTATACAAGAATTGACATTCCTTTAAAATTTTAACTAACACAATTAATAAAAGTACTTGGTACATCAGAAAAGTGAAGGACTCAGAGAGGAAAATACAATAAATACTACATTAAACAAACAGATTTCAGTGATAGAAAATATCATGGACATTCTACATAACACTGAAGATTTTTGATTTTGGCTTATTTTAGTTTAGTATTGTTCATTTTAGACAATTCATTTTAGTTTTTCCAAAGCACTAAAATGCACTAAAACAAGGAATTAATAAAGGAAGTTGATTTAATGTGGAAAAAAGAGAAAACCACAGTTAACTCCAACTTACTTGAGAGGTGAGCAATTCCTATCAAAGCAGGAAACAGTAAGTCCTTATCTCATAATTAAAGTGCTTGAGTAGGAAACACCAGGGGAACTGCCTAGATACAGTAGTGTAGCTGTTAGTTAATGAAAGCTAAATGAAAAATAGTACAGCCATTCACAATACAGAAAGTGACCCTGCACTTCGAGTCTACTTTTGACTCACTGACCAGCTGGATATGGTATATTTACAATGCTGAAAATCAAGCCTTTTGAAAAGTGTGGAAAAGAGACTGGTGTCTTCTTAATGAAATCAACATTATGTGGGACCAGCATTCTGCCTTAAAATGAAATTATGAATGGCATTTTCAAAGGAGCCTAAGGGAATTAAGGTTTCCAAGTCCTGATGAATTTTATTAGGATTTGGGAGTCTAATTCCCTCATGCATCTTTGACAATCTCAGACTAAATATTTACCTCCTCTCTGCATCTTATACCCTTTCTGCATTATTTACAACATTCACAGATACCATTGCTCTCTGGAGCATACTGTGATTGCGTGGTATGTTCTCAACCATTTTATCTGCTTGCGCCCAGAAGAGTTAGCTAAATTTGAAGGTGCGTAAACTGTTTATAGTAGAAGAAATGAAATTGGATTGAAGAATCAGGAATTTAAAAAAATTGATCCTGTTATTTACAAGCAATGTATGTCCCGCCTCTCCCCCATCACGTATTGCATGTTCGTGGGGCACCCAGCGCTAAATCATTTCATCCTTTCTCACTAGCCTTCATGCAACCATCCTAGGAGAAGGAAAACTCTAACTTCAAACCCAGGCAGGTGGAGCTCATCTAACCCTGCAAGGCCTTCCATCTAGAGAAGAGCACTCTAATCAAACCTACAACCTGAGGACTTTGCTGTCACCATCCTAGTCGTCTAGGCCCTGGCAGATAAACCTCAGGTGTAAAGGATGGGGCCAGTTCCGCACACACTGTGCCTCACCTAAAAAATCCTCTGTGCAGGCTGGAAGGGTTTTCTCATACTCGCACAGCCCCGTAGCGACAGGCAAGGGATGAAACGGCAGGTGATAAGGTGCACTGGGAGCCTCAGACTCAACCCTACATGCAGGCGGTTCAGGATATTTGGTCACTCGAGACTGACTCAGGAGATGACACTCTTGTTCGGAAACATCATGTATGACCAAGCAGCCTTTTTTCACCTGGACCTGCCTATCCCACATTGCCCTTTTAGTCCTGTTTGTGATTGCAGTGTGCACGGGTAAAACCCTTCCAAAATCTTTGTTCACGAAGTCAAGCCATCAATGTATGTTCCCTCTTATCTTCCTAAAGACACCAAGAATGAAGCAAAGCCAGTTTTTTCCTCAGGATTCTCCAGATAACTTTTCATCAGGACCCTGCCAGAAGGGTCATCTCTTGCTTCATGGCTTCTAGTGCTCCTGTATCTAGAGCTTTCTTCTGACATCTCCAGCTGCAGCTACGTGCTGCCGCATATTAGCTACAGAATGAAAAATACAACCTCCCCCTTTTGTGTGTCCACTGAAAATGTCATCTGTCTTCATTTCTCATTTTCTTATTTTTCATGAGATTTGTGCTCTTTCACAAATGATATTATCTGCTTTTTTAATTTATCCTGAATAAATAGTGTCTTCTACACTCTCAGTTTCAATCCATCCACCTAAAAGCCCAACAAGGCAACCTTCACCTATAATCTCTTTTACAGATAATGTCTTCTGTTGAATAATTTAACTTTACAGAGAATAGAGTTGCATCTATTTACATCGAAAGATTTATTATTCCCCCAAATGTATCTTCTTATTAACTGATCAACCATTTTACACTTGTCCTGTTTCTTAGGTTTACAGGAGTTTCTGTCTCCCGTGATTTCTCAGGAATCATACTCAGCAAAACCATAGAAAATAGGAATAGGAAAATGCTGTGTGCTCATATCCTCTGCACATCATGGATGCAAGAGAAAGGTTTCATCTAGGTGATTCTAGACAAAAAGATAATGATTATATTGGTAATGATTTTATTAGATTTTCTACAAGATTCTAAGTGCCTACTTTTAAAACAGTTTAAGCAGATGTGGTCCTCAAATACCAGTGGGACTTGGTTACTTACTCTCTGTATGCTTTTTTAAAAATAACAATTGCTTTCCTATGTGTTACTATCCAAGCGTACTGCTGGCACTGTTACAAAAAGGTAGTAATGCATGCTATTAGAAGAAGCTTAAAATAGTGGAATGACTTTTCCCAAGTGATAGGTTGGGAGCAAACAGCCTCAAGTTGCACCAGGGAAGGTTTAGATTGGATAGTAGTAAAAATTTCTTCACCAGAAGGGTTGTCAAGCTTCGGAACAGGCTTCCCAGCGAAGTGGTGGAGTCACCATCTCTGGAGATATTTAAAGATTTCTAGACATGGCACTTAGGGACATGGTTTAGTGGTGGCAGTGTCAGGTTTACAGTTGGACTCGATGATCCAGCCTAAATGATTCTATGATTCTATGACTTTCCATAGCATATGCAGGTAATTTCTAAACTTCTTGATCTCAATTTATAAACTACAAGCACAGTAAGTGTATTGGCATTTTAAATTCTGCATCATAATATATCTGTGCCTATTGGGATCTCACATGGGCTATCAACAGATATGGGATTAAAACTACAAAATGCAAAGTTGAGTTGAATCAGTTTTTTAGAATATCTCATTAAAACTCAGCAAAATCCTTTTCTTTCATTCCTTCTTAATAATCCCTTTAATAATATGGCATGGAACTGATATCAACAGCTGATATCTAGAACCTTGATAGATCTCTATCCTGTTAATTCCTTTTCGATAGAGGTCAGCTTTATGGTGGCCCTGTCTTCCTCCAAGGGGCAGCTGGGAACTGATATCAAATGATCAAACTTCTTGTCATTTTTATGGTAAAGACCTGGAGCTCTGGTAATTTTAAAAGCAAAATTCACATTTGTTTGAATAGGCCCTAGATGAAATCTGATTTGAATCTCTTTCCTTAAAGAGACATCATACACTTAGCTAACTGTTACAGTTCACAAAATTTAATGTGGCGTGTTTTGTATCTGATACACTAGAGGCAACTTTTCAAGTTCCTGTAGCTGCTCAGCCTAAATCTTGTCACAATCTACTAATATATCTTCGACAGAAATATGATCCCATAAAAGTAGAGTATTATGAGCACTAAAGCTCTGCTATGTCTCAGTCAAAATATCAGGGTTTTTTACTGTAGTATTCTACTCAGTATTCATGGAATAGAGTGTGATTAAAGAACCACTCTTGCTGTTGGTGTGCTGATTCAATAATTATTGTCTTTGTTTCTTTTAATATATGCACAAAGTCTCATCCCACACAAAACATGATATCATAAAGCTAAGATAACAGTAGAGTGAGACATCTTTCACAACGGCAGCAACAAACTCTGGGTGGTTTTTCAGTGTTTATGAACATCAACATTGTATTCACAAACTTATTTCAGCATTGCAGAAATGTACCCCTTCTATAGTAAAAGAGGAAAAAAAAATCCCTTTGAATGACTAAAGTAGAGCAGGATAAAGATAATACAAATGTGGGTTTTAATTACTTTTATGCATGGAGACCTCAAGGGATAGAAGAACACAAGATATCTTCTGTAATTTTTGAAGACAAAGGAATGTTTCTAAACTGCCTTAGCACTTCCTGGGCTCCTCACAGAGCACCCAGAGCTGCTTCATTGCTTAGGCTCTTCCACTATCTCATCACTAACTTCTTTTTTTTTTTTTTTTGTCATCCATGATACTTATGTGTTCACTGTCTTGAGGCTTTCTAGTATTACATGAGACAGTTTATCCAGCTCCCACATCAAGGTTCCTTCCAGTCAATGGGAGAGTTCTCCCTCTGTGACACAAATCCTATGTGCAGGCACTTCAGCAGAGGGACAGGACACTTATCTCAGTCCTGCCCTTGGCTATGTAACAGCCAAGGATACCTTTTTTTTTAACAATGCACTATGGTAACGATGGAGATTGATGTCAGTCTTTAAATGGCAAGTGACTGATGCTTATATGTTTCATTTATTTTTTTAAAGGCTATTTTAAAAGAATGAAACACCAGAATGCTTTATGAGAAGAAATACTTCCTGTAACACTACTTCATAAACATGGAAATTTAAAATCTAGTGTGATGAGTAACTTCTTAGTCAAATACGAGCAGCTTTTTGACTAAAATGATTCATCACAGTGCATAAGAAAATGTGCTCTCTAATTCCTGTACACAGAGATTCTGATCCAGGAAGTCCAACAGAGGCTAAATGGATAGTCCCTCTGGTTACTTAGCTTTTCTTCCTTCACTTTTCCTTCCTTCTTAGTGTGTTGTTTATGAGCTTAGGAGATCCCTGCAATGATCTGGCTCTTCTAGGGTCTTTTATTAATTGCTGTTTTCAGTACACATTCTTTTTTTTGCTCTAGATGCTCATGAAGTCTGAAGCATATTGGGAATATCTTATTATAATTAAACCATAATAATCAGTACATACATCAGTTACCATATGGGTATGGGACTTCCACACTAAGTATAGAAAAGGTAAATGAAGACTTTTCTTGTTTCTGTAAATCATGTAAAGCTAAAGTTTCATGAAACACAATGTGAAAAGGTTTTGTAACATATATTTATCACACATACTTCATTCTCTTTCATTACTAATTTTGTTTTATTAAAAAAGCAATTGCTTGTGTCTGGCAAGACTATTTGTATTGATTTACAACTAATAATGAAATACAAATTACAGCAGTTTCTAAGTTAATTGCACCTTTGGCCTCATTTTTGACTGCAGTAAGGGTTTTCCAATCAGTCTTAGACACCTGGCCATCAACCTTCTGAGACTAGTACTCTTGACCTAGACATCTCTGGTCTCCTCTCTGCAGACTAGTGACAAAAATTGCTAAGTACTTCAGATCTTTCTATTCAGTTTGACAACTCAGCAAGTCCGGTGTCAGGTAAGTTCTTACACTCCTTCTTCCAGGAAATGACAGCATAAAATAATATTCTCCAAACCAGTCTGATTTAGAATAAAACCTCACAGAGAAAACAGATATTAAGAGAATAAACACATCTAAACGTGTCCTCTTTGTCTGGGAGCTGACAAAAAAAACCCTCCAGGATGCAGAACTTAACAAGGTTAAGGCCAAATCCATAACAGGATTTATGTGTCTGGATCCTCTTCAGTAGACTCCAGTGCACAGGGGAAAGAGTTAGCTCTTGACACAAAAGCCTTGCTTAGAGCCACAGAGAATCACATTCCTGCACTGGGATTCAAACCTCTTTGCTCTTTCCTGAATGAAAACACAACTCTGTCTGGTGTTGACAGAGAAATATTCTCCCTGTTTCCTCTTTGCATTCTAATAAATCAAGAAAATTAAAAAAATGTGGATAAGAGCAGAAGGAAATAGAATCTAGAGATTTAAATCTCTCTTTTATTCACCAGTTCAATAATTTTTCATTATTTTTCAATTCTTTCTGTTCCAATGAAGTGACAAAATTGTTGCTAAATCCTAAAAAATGTAGGAATGAGGACTGAGGCTATGAGATATGTGGTGAAGGGATTAAGTAGGTGTGGTAGTTGCAACAACCAAATTTGGGTGATGTGCTGCTGATTGGGGTGATGAGGCTGTCAGAGGAGGCCTGATGGCCCTTAATGCTGCCTCAGGTGGAAGAGGAAGTGATGCTAATATTTCATGGTTCTGTTCCACCCTTGCACAAGACCTACAGCCCTTGAGCAGCCTGCCTGAAAATAATTGAAGCTCTTGTTATCCCTCATTTACATACACCAAAATGGCTGCCCCTTGCACCATCTATGATGGCAGCAACAGGTAATTTGACTACAGTCTCACCTCCACTTCTCTCAGAAGCATAAATTTGGCTCCTCCATGCAGAGGATGAGAATATGACCTCACTTTGCACACAAGTTAGTGGGCTTACTCATGTCTACTCCCCAAATCAGATCAGATTTGAGCCTCTGACTATGTTGGATGACACCTCTGTGGAACTAAGCTTAATGAATTGCCATTTGGGGTTTTTTTTCCCATATGAGCTCAATTGGCTATCTTTGGACTTTAGTGCTAATGCAGTAAGTGAATTTATCAATGGCAGTTCCAAATCTGTATTTCTGTTGCTTCAATAAACCACACTATACGTGAATCTGTAATTGTGAAATTCTTATTGAATGTGATCAGAAGTACAGTGTCAAACTGGTTATAATCAGAAGGTAAGCCTAGCTGCACCCAGCCCCTCTGATCTCTGAGGAGTGGCTGGAATGCAAGGGTGTTTATTTTCTGCCAAATTTCTATACTCTTAATGCAACGAGAAGTCCTTAGTCCCTCCATTTCTTCATATGGATACTATACAGCATGATAAAGTGACATTGACTGTTGCATTTGCATTCATTTAGTAGCTAACCAATACACCTGTTAATATTTGTAAATTTGTGTGCCTCCTAAAGCTAGAAAGATCAGGAGTATGTGTTTATCCTTTCCTGCAGCTTTTCTGCAGGAGATACATGGTCATATTGCTTCACATAGAGGCTTTATTAATCTCTGAGAAGACTACCTCTTTCCAAGAAGAGAGGTTCTGCCAGTCACCAGGCAAAGGTTGTACAAAGAGACTGCCATGTCTACGAATCCTAAGCAAAAGGAAAAAGAGGGTAGGATATGCAGGATGGTGGCACAGCTCAAACCCCTTCTTGACTGATGCCTTTCTTTCCTCTTTTTGATTTTCCCTCTACATTCCCCTCTTGGGGAGTGCAGGAGGCAATGCCTTCCTGGAGCACTGACAATAATATTTCCCTTCTGAAATAACATCTGCATCAGAAGCCTGTCCTGTACGACTGCTTACAAAAGTTATAGCTGAAATCATACTGCTCCAGTGTATCAATAATAGGGATATTCTTATGAGGACTAGATAGGCTGCACGAACTTGGTTTGAAAGAGGTTTCACACTTGCAGAATTATTGTTATAATAGAGATGGACATTAGTTAATAATCCTTCTGGGAACTCTTGGCTGAAAACTATGACACCTTTCATCTCCTGGGCTAGGAAGCAAACAATCAAGGGTTTTGCTTGAAAGGTTTTGCTTTGTGTCAAAAAAAGTGCTATGATTCATGTTAAATCTGAAGAGTGAGAAGCTGTCAATGATGCTTAGATTTAGGATATGGTGTGTTGAAAATACAGTCAAGGTGAAAACAGCGAGGAGTTTGACAGTGCTTCCAGTTTCTTATACCTTTCTCATATTCATTGCATAGCTCTTATGGAAGCTATTGACTGCCAGATCAGGTAGTAACTAACTGAAAAACTTGTTATATTGCTAGGTTTATCACTAACTATTTGATTTTAAAAAGTTAAAAGCAGTCAGCTATTGACATCAGCTTAAAGTTACCATTCTTTATTACTGAAATCTTTCACCAAAGCACAGTGGGAGATAAGGCCTACTTCAGCTTGTTATCTGAGTTTATACTTAAAATGTTGTTTATGCCTTTATTACTACCAAGAAGAATAAAGTAGCCTAATGCTGTTAACAGAAAATAAGAACACTCCTAAGAAATACTTTTTTATGTATCCATTTGCCTTAAAAACTCATTTTATCTAAGCAATCCTAACTCAGATTTGGTTAACTTCATGATTTCTAATTTTGATTGTTTACAAAAACCGCTCATTAGATACGCATCATATATATAAACCTTTGGTACCTACATTGGTGATATTACAATTAAATCTTAACCTTGTAGAAGGCTTATTAAAGATGGGCAATATTCTTACAGGGGCCTTTTCATAATTCCATTTTCCTTTCCATCCAGTTGATAATACCATTAGCTTTTTTAAATAACACTCCCATACATGTTCATAATTCAGTGATGTACTAAGAAAATTTACATCTACATTTTCCATTTTTAGCTTTCTAAAAATTAGACTAAGAACAAGGCCAGAAAGCCAGGTGATTTCATGAGATATGTAAACACTAAAATAAGATTACATGATGGTATTTAATTTCTTAAGAGAATAAGTAATTTGAATTTTAGGGCAGTGGATAGCGAAGAAAATTCCAGATGGACCTTACATCTAGGGATGGGAATGTTTTGTGTTCCAGTTCTTAGAAAGACCTTGTGATTTCACAGACAATCTATTTCCACGTATCTTGTGGTACTGACAGATAGAAAGGAATGTGATGGACGACCACTGCACCATGACTGACATATTTTTCCTTTAGAAGTATGTAGTCCCTTTCAGTATCCTTTCCACCTCTGGCTGAAGTGCATTGGATGTGTAGTGAGCATGCAAATCCTCATACCCATTCCAATGCTTCACTGTCACATGTAAGGGAGAAAACTTATGACATTGTGCTGATTCAAAAGATGTGGCATGAGAAGTAAATATCAACTTGGACTGACAAATAAATGCAAAAGGCATATCTGCAGGCTTTATTCTCTCTGTCCTGTTGGATTCTCTTTGAGACTTTTAGAATTAGTGGTAGGCAGCAAGCTCCCAAATTGCTCTAAATTAAGCTATTCCTAGAACAAAATCTGTGACATTTCCTCTCTCTGTTGTTTACAAGCAAGCCTAAGGATGGAGAATCTCTGTTCCGATAATTGATTCAAGGACAGAATAAGCATTTAAGGAACATTAGATAGAATTCCAAAAATAGATTGAAGGCTCGATGCTCTCCAGTCCCAAATGAATATTGTCATCACTGACGTACAGAAACAGGTTGTCTCTTATGTTTAATCTTTCCTTATGTTTAGTTCATGAACTATTGACTAGACTGACTTGAACAAGAGGCACAGAAAATGCCAGACCTGACAGCAGCCTGGAGATTGTTGCCGTCTTCTAAGAAATGGTAGAAATTGTCTCAAAACTTCTCCAGCTGAGTAGGATACCAAATGCTAGACTAAGCAAAACTAAGGATGCTAGACATAATATTTTTACTAATCTATACTGCATCTAGGAGTGGGAAGACTAGTAATATCCAAAAGAAGATTTGAATATTTCCATAGGTAAATTGGAGGCAGGCACTCCTTCATAGAGGAGCAGCAGTAGAAAAGAACTGAGTTAGGGTGCCTTATAATGTTTATCAGGGTTTGGTGCTTGTCATGGTTTAAGCTCAGCCAGTAACTCAGCACCACACAGCCATTTGCTCACCACCCCCACCTCACCCACCCCCGGCTCTGGGCAGGATATGGAGGAGAATCAAAAGAACGTAAACCCCATGGGTTGAGATAAGAACAGTTTAATAACTAAAGTACAATATATTACTACTACTACTATTAATAATAATGATAATGGGAATAACAAGGGGAGAGAATACTATTGCTCAGCACATGACTGACCTGAGCAGTGATCAGTCCCTTCAAGGTAACTCCCCCCAGTTTATATACTGAGCATGACATGCTGGGGTATGGAATACCCCTTTGGCTAGTTTGGATCAGGTGTCCTGTCTCTGCTGGCTCCCAGCTTCCTGTGTCCCTCCTCACTGGCAGAGCAAGAGAGACCGAAAAGCCCTTGATCAGGGTAAGGACTACTTAGTATCAATTAAAACATCGGTGTGTTAACCAGCACTGTTCTCACACTAAAGCCAAAACACAGCACTGCACCAGCTACTAGAAAGAAGAAAAATAACTGTTATAGCTGAAACCAGGACAGTGCTGGATGACAGCTGGGATATATGGACAACTGAACATGCTGTCAAAACTTCAAAAACCAGGATACAAATATGAGCAGGCAAGATACTCCACAGACAGTGAAGATTTTAAGACTGGAACTAGTTGAAGGGTGCATGGTGTATTAGAAAAGAAAGACTCTGGCTGGATCATTCAGCTTAGTTTTCAACAAATTTTTTGTAAAAGTGAATAAAATGGCTTCTTTAGATCTCAGAACTGCTGTTCAGTGTCATTAAATATACTTATTAATCAGCTGGTATATATGATTGCACCTTGCCCTCAGTTATGTGACAACAACTTCCCCTTTAATTAAATGGGATTGCACCTGTGTTGGTGATGATACAATTTGGCCTATAATATATAATAAATACTCAATATCTTTGCCAAAAAATCATTTAGTTGCATAATTTAGTGAATGTTAAATAATTATTAGGAACATATTTACTGAAATTCAGTTGTTCAATATCTATCTTCATGCAAATTATTGTTACACTTCGATAAATATTCATAGTAATCAGTGTGTATTTAATTAACATACAATAACTTTCTCATTAAGTCTGAGTTAAATCCTTCTAAGGGGGGAGCATTTCATTTAAAGTGTAACTGGAAATCTCTCTTTGTAAGATTACATAATTAATCTTATTTTTGGTTCCTGACCAAAAAAAAGGGCAATTGGTGGCTGTGAGGGATTGCCTATTCATAGTGTATGATTCTGTGCTTTGATAAAATTCCAGGCAAAGCATCTGAGCACAAAACAAGAAAGAATTAACGTTTTATATAATTTTCTTGTGATTTAAATTATTTAAAAATAATTTATTTGAAAGTCATATAAGCTTTGAAATTAAATGACAGAACAGTGCAATTTACAGTAAGAAACAAGGTTACAAAAATTAAATTACATCAAACAGCAAATCAGGCTGAAGATGGCATCTTTAGAAAACAGGTAATTCAGTTACTCTCCACTTTCATTCAGTTTTCACCTTGTTTTTCTGTTTAATGCTTTGCTTGATTGGACCTCCTAGTAAAATGGGTTTTTTTCTTTTGGTTTATGTACAAAATAGACCTTCAATGATTTAAAATTGTTTAGCTTTCACCTTTTAATTGAATTATGTGGGATTCCAACATTCTGTTTTCCTTTTTGTTATTTTGTTTTAGGCAAAACTCTGTAAACTCTTTTGTGAACTAAACTGAAGGTTTTAATACATGTGTGAAAGATAATAATTTTAATTTATACCAACAATTTGAGAGGTACCAGATTTTTTTTCCCTCAGAAATAGACAAGAATAAAAAAAAATATTCAAATTATCCATTCAGAAAAAACAATGGCATTTCAAATGCATTTCAAAGTGTCAAAGACCAAGATGTGCTAGAATAACCTTCTGAATCATACATGGGGAATCTCAGTCTGAGGTGACTCTCCAGTCCTCCTGATCTAATATGCCACAATCCCAGTGTTGTACACTCAAACCTAGAGCTAGCCCTTCCTTCACAGTGAAAACTCAGTCAAGTGGAACAGCACCAGCTGGAAGAAGCTGAAAATGCCAATACCAGAAGAATTACTAGCTTTGTGGTTAAGGTACTTTCCTGGAGATAGCAACGCAGAGATTCCAATCCATCCTGCAATTAATACAAAAGAAGAGTTAATCATGTCTCCAGTACTCAATGGCCTGTTCTAGAGTATGTTAGTTCAAACCAGAAATCGTGTCTGAGGAAATCTTTCGCAAAGAATGCTTCACTGAAACTGCTACATTCAGGTGAAATTTGCATTTCTGCTGAACTAGATTTTTCTGGCACAAAATATTAACCAGAAGATTCAGAAAAAAGGTGATAAATGTACCTTGTAAAATTACTTCTGCCTGTTCTGCTTGCTCCTCCTCAGGACATTTCCACTGTGCAAGTTCAAGCAGTTGGAGAGCTATATCTGGGGAAAATGGGTAGATCTGAGAGTAGCTGAAGGTTTATGGATCTTGCTCCTGGGACCACTTCTGTGTTTCACAGTGACACAGGTTTTGCACAATCAGGAAGGACTCCACTTGCCCTCCTCAGCTTGGGGCCCTTAGTCACTCTCTCACTGCTCTCTCACAAAATAAAACTTTGAATCTCAAAGCTTCTGTGTGCAGAAGAGGAAGAAGCCTTGTGAGTCTCCTATCCTAAATACGTTATTGTCTGCATCTGAGAAGGTGTTTTCTGAGAAGGATGAGGTGAATTTGAAACTTACCATGTAGCAGGGACAATTAGGCTTTCAAATTTTATTGGTAAATGTTAAAACCACTAGATCAATCTACATAAAAGAATTAGAACCAAGATCTTGCTCAATTCAATTAAAAAAAAAAAAAAAGATAGTGAATCCAGGTCAACTTTAACACTCTTGGGGAAAAAAGAGGTTTATTCTATTAAATTAATTCAGAATTAGGGTACAATCCATTTGTGCAAACATAGGCATACAGTGACATTTAAGATATTTTCTAACTGGCAGTCTGGAAAGGCATGCCATGAGTCTAGAGGTCATATCTGCTAGCTCCATGAAGATATCACAGGTAACCCAGGATGTGTCAAATGATATTAGACACCTCTGTTCAGGCAGACAAATCTCTTCTAAACTCTATATAATTGGAATACAGTACCTAAGAATAGCTGTTCTGCATTGTATTTGTCTATAGAGGAATTGTGATCTTATATTAGAGGAACATATGCTCTGTAAGGTAACAAAATTTTGAAGGACACTGGTGAAGGGGAAAGGAAGAGGAAGAAAATGTGGGAGTTTTTTCCCAAAGCTCTTGCTTGGTTTTTTATTTTTTTCATTACTCACCCCTCTTTCTTTCAAAGAGATTGTCTTTGGGGACTTAGTCCTCAAATACTTCTTGCTTAATTTCAGGCCCCAAATTATCTATCGTCCACAGCTATATGATATTCCCCCTTTTTAATGTGAGGGATTTAAACTGGCAATAAGAACTCATGCATGCGAGGCCATAGACTTATTTACATTAAAGAAAAACATCTCAAAACAATTTAAATTTTCCGCATGAAAAATCTTTGTGCTGTCACTTGGGTAGAGCAACATGTTACTGGCGTTTAGGTTTGGCAAAAATGAGAGTTGTGTTCGAGAAGTTATCTGCAATTCTTCTGGTTTTCTTTTCTTTATTTTTCAATTCCTGATTCCTGTAGCATGTGAACATTTCACTGATTTTGAAATCAAAGTGAGCAATCTCAAGTGAATAGGACAAGGCTTTTGAAATACAGCTCACTAAATTATTTATAATACATTTCCCTCCCAGACCTCATCCCATGGCTTATACAGACCAAATAGGCTCGTTTTTACACTGTATTTTCCAGATGAGATAACTGAAGAAAACTCAGTAAGAACATAGAATAAGACTAATTTAAATTATATTACAAGTCTAAAAAGAATATTTAAAATGTCTGTGGTACTTAGGAAATGAGTTTCATAACTCATTGGAGACCATCATGCTTTTGAGTTACTTTCCTTCCTTACTGTTTAGCAACTGATTATGGTTTCTTCTCTCTATTCATGATATTTACCTTCCTTTGTGTGGGAGTGTGCACATACATACATAAAAGGACACACACTTGTATGTGTGTTTCTATATTCACATTTGAAAACAGCAAACATATACTACCACTTCTTCCTCCTTCTTAATCAGTGTGTTATCACTTCACCAAACTAACAAATTACAAACAATTTCCAATTTCTTTCACAAATACCTAGTGGCTAAACATTATTAATGCATTTGTCAGACTGGCATAAACTCAAAAGTTGTTCAGTTAGGGAAGAATACAAAGAATTGATTGTTTACAATCATTTTTTGTAATCTATATTTTCCTCGTGGAGGAGAAAGTTTATCTCATTGTACAATAGTGGATATAAGTTCACCACAACTATTCATCAAAACGGATATTTTGGAGTGCCAAATCATCGCTTTCTGAGGCTACAAAGTAAGCAAGATGTTGGCCTTTCCTTTAATACCCTCCTCTAAAAAAATAGCTGCCAGCAAGTTATAGTTTTATCTCATATGCGTGAGAGTACTCCAATAAATCACTTCTGCTTGCAACAATCATAGATTATGAGGCTTTTATAATCATGAAATAAGCCCAATAGTCCACTGCTATTCTCAGAAGATTGAAGATCACTGTATTTTTCTCTTTGTGTGGATGTATGAGCCTCTTGTTTCTCAGGGGCTAGTGTTAACACTTAGCCGTGCTGCTGCTATCTACCTTGTATACCAGAAATGTTTTCTGCAAGTTGGGAAACATTAGGGTGTTTTGTCAACTTCTGACATCTTTTCCTATGAAAAAATCAAGTGCACTTCAGGTGTATTAACTCCCTAAAATCATTCTTTTTGTTCTCCTTTTTTTCCCCCACATACAAGATGATCTTCTACAAAACAGTGTTTTGAAATTCTTTGACACTGCAAGAAGTACATGAAAGCCATTGGAATGAAGGCTGTGAAGGAGGTTTATCATAATTCTCTCTTGGAACAATTATGGCGATCAGATACACTGATACTTTTGTATCCTTAGAGCCACAATTTTTGTAGAGCAATGATTAGAAGGAATTTCTTACTAGAAATAGATCTAAAACTATGGTTTTGATGACATTCTTAGCAAAACAATTGTGCTATAAGCAAGATAATGATGACAGATATCAAGGTCAATGTAATTACTTTCTATATTTGGATTAGTATTACCCTGGGTGTTATATACAAACTATCTACAAACATCAATCTATTGCTGTCCTTCCTTAGGAACTGACTTTTCACTTTTCTGTTATGAATTTTAATGCATGTTATCAAAATAAGGATTAAAAAATGAAAAAGTTGTATTTTTTTTTAAACCCAGAAGGTGCAGTATAAAACATAAACAAAAAGAAAAAAGCAGAGGAAAGTTTGTTTTAAAGGTGAATATATGCAAACTTAGAAATGCAAAAATGTATTTTATCCAAGAGTGTTGGATGGTGGAAACAAGCTAGCATTCAAAAAGGAACTGGTGTGTCAGGTTCTTATTTACATTTCTGATACTCCTGAAATTATTAGATAGCTATTTGCTTTAATCTTTTCATATCAGCCACAAACTGCTTGTATATGTTGTATCATAATCATTTTGATAGGAATTGAATTTTATTCTAGTGGCATTCAGTTTCTAATTTTTAAGCCCAAGTTGTTGGGCGGTAGCTGTGCTTGAGGGTGATATAAGAACGTTACACAAACAGTACTTCAGAACTATACATACATCTTGACTGGACTAAATCAGCAGAGGTAGTAGTGTGCTGATTCAAAGGCACACATAAATGAAAAATATTTCAAAGCCCAACTAATGCGATCTTCTGAGCTGTGAGTTTAATTTAATGCGATAACAAAAGACAAGGTCAGTAAAGTAAGCCATACTACTTCAGATTTTTTGTTTTAATGCTATTAAGTGTCTGGACAAAGTACCCTCAACAGATCACCTTCTGAATTATTTGTCTTTGGAATTATTCGTTTTTTCCCTCCAGCTGTGTTCCAGTGTTCAGCTGAGGCTATAAATAAACAGCTCTTTCAAATGTCATTGGCTACCATCATCCTATGCATTGATCATGGAATAATGCTTCCAAGTTTCTATTGCACTGTGAGCTGGATGTTCCCAGTCAAAAATGTGGATAGCTTGTGGTAATTTGGTATGAACACTCTTGAGTCCATCAAGTTTTACAGCTTCTGCACTATCAGTCACAAATTTAAATCTTCTGCCATTTTCATACAGTAAAGTTATGATAAAATGATTCTTAAGCTACAAAGTGAAGTAAAAAAAATCCTTTTTTTCTCAGTGGTGACAGCTTCTCTCTCTATTTTTCATCCAAACAAGTAAAGCGCTGTAAATCCTGTCCAGAAGACACAGACTGGAAGAATTAATCAAAGGTTTGTTTATGAGCTGTTTGGAGCAGATTAAATGTTGTGTTGACAACACAATTTACAAATTATCTATCAACATCAACAGAAACATTGCACCTGATCCTGATGTCAAGGAGTTCAGATCTAAGACCTGACTGAAGAGATAAGCCAATATGGTAACCTCCAAAACAGGTTGCCATACCTTTAAAAAGATCTGAGGATAGTCCTTGAAATCTAGTACTTGCACCTAAGCATGTGCACTATCACCCAAACATTTCACCATGGATGAGGAATGCTCACTGTGGAACTACTGATCATGAATGCTCAAGCAGATTGGTTCAATGAATGGGATGATTTCTCACTATCTCAAGAAAAATATATTGCCTGAAACCCTTCCAGCTCCCTTTGTATTGTAGTTTGTGCTGCTGGATAGTTTTTCTAGATAAACTACTTACTACAACACTTAGGTTCCAGATTTAGCAAGCAGTTTCATGGATATATAGAAAACCTAAAACGTCCAGAAACTTGAGTCAGCAATGTGCCCTTGTGGCAAAGGTGGCCAGCAGCTTCCTGTGCTGTGCTAGGCAGAGTATTGTTAGCAGGTCGACGGAGATGATCTTTCCTATCTGCTCAGCATTGGTGAGACATCTGGAAGGCTGGGTCCACTTCTGGGATGCCCTCTACAACAAAGACAGGGGCTTACTGGAGCTAGTCTTGTGAAAGGTAACAGGGATGACTAAGGGATTGGAGCATCTGACATATAGGGAGAGGCTGCAAGAGCTGGAATGGCTCAGCCTTAAGGAGATGACTCAGAGGCATCTTGTCAATATTTATAAATACCTGACCTGGGGGTATATAGAAGACAGAGACTGATTCTTAGTGTTGTGCAGAGAAGGGTCAAGGAAAAATGGGCACAAATTGAAATACAGGAAACTCAATTTAAACATAAAAACTTTTTTACTGCAGTGGTGGTCAGACAGCTGCCCAAACGCTTCATTCTTGAAGACATTTAAAACCCAACTTTCTTTGTAAGAAATGAAACTACAGGTTTTCAGAAGTTTTAAAAGCACATCTATTTTACTATATTTACTTGCATATTTTACATGTGTACATATATACATATGTTTATATAGAAATCCCTAAGATATGTACATGTTTCGAAGGAGATGGAACCCTCCTTTTTCTGGCAATGCATGTAACTTATACATAGGAATTTACTCCATCAAACAAGATTAAGACGGGACTTAATTTCTTTCAAAATCAAGACCTGTGTTTGAAGTGACTGCTGGTGACTTACTAGCTGATTAGTATGGAGATAGGCTGGAGTTCCACTGAGTAGCAGTGAGATTTAATGGAAAGAAGCAATAACATTTTTAAGGGTCTTGGACTATAAAAGAAGCAGCAAAATTGTGACTGTGCAGTTCTCAGTCAGACATCATTAACTGCTCAATATGGGGATTCAGGAACTGCCTTTCTGAAATAAACACAAGGAAGGCTCCAGGGAGACCTTAGTAGGGCCTTTCACTACTTAAAGGGGGCCTATAAGAAAGATGGGGACAGACTTTTTGATAGTGCCTGTAGTGACAGGACAAGGGGTAATGGTTTTAAACATAAAGAGGGAAGGTTCCAACTAGATGTAAGGAAGCAATTTTTTACCACGAGTGTGGCGAAACAGTAAAGCAGTTTGCCCAGAGAGGTGGTAGATGCCCCAGCCCTAGAAACATTCAAGATCAGATTGGACAGGGCTCTGAGCAACCTGATCTAGTTGAAAATGTCCCTGCTCATTGCAGGGGGGTTGGAACTAGATGATCTTTAAAGGTCCTTTACAATCCGAACCATTCTGTGATTCTATGATTCTATGACTGTACCTTTCAGTACCCAGTTGCAAAAGGCTTCATAGGATGGGTCCTAGAACCCTACTTTCCACTTCTATTCTTTTCCAGAAACTTTTTTAATTACTGGATCTGAGAATATTGCGTTTTAACATGTCATTTTAGTTCAACATCTGATCAGAAACTGGTATTTGAATGTCTGATAATTTCTCATCCTTTTTTTTTTTTTTTACTGTTATTTTTATTGTGATTAGATTAATGATTTAAAAATACTTTTAAACAGTGAAAATAGCAGGACAATAAATGAAAGACTGGGGTGGCTAGATTGCAGCAGTAACATGTGCCTATGGTAATTTGGAGAGTAGGATACGTCCATGCATGTCTATAGAACTGTGCACTAACCACATCTAGTTAGCAAATAGCCACACTTGCCTGAGGTGCAAGTTCAGATTACAGGACCTATGGACTGTTTATGGAGAGAAATGAAGACAGGAGTAGAGTCAGCAAGTCAGCACTGAAGTTAACAGATTTTTGTGAGTGTCTGGGTTTATCAAAACCATCGCATTTCTAAGACAGCCTTAAAGATGGTGGACTGGATTTTCATCAGAGAGTTTGGTTGACTGTGAATATTAAGGATTTACTAGAGGGTGAGGAAGAAAAAGAAAAGAATGCCATGAGGATTGGTTTGCTGCTTCTAGACATGTGAGACTCATTAAAAATACTAGCAATTGAGAATTTTGTAGTACTCTGCAAATTGATTCATTCAAGAACTGCTGCATCTCTCATTGTTTGAATTAATTCATTTGCAGGAGACACAGTATTTCTCATTGTTTAAAGCAATTCATTTGCATGTTAAAGATGCTTAAATTGTGAAAAATAAGACCTTCCTTCATGTTACTGGCAATGTACTGCAAGCAATAGCATACAAAATAAACCATGATGCAAATGATTTCATTAGGTTATTAGATTCTTAGAGATTAATATTAACAACTGACAGCACCCCATGTAACAATAAGAGCTTTTCTTTGCAACAGCTAGTTTTAAAATGAAGCGTTGTTGTCCTTCTTATCATTTAGTACCATATGAGAGTAATAAGAAAAGCACATCCTCTATCCAACAGCTGGGAATCCCAGCTTCATAGATAAGAGAGGTTGTGTTAGTTCCGAGAAAAACTGAAATGTCCTGAAAAATTTTCTGGGAATAATGGGATCTATATAGAAATGCAGAGGACAATCTAATAGATTTGTACAGCCATCAATCTTCTGTTTTAAGCTCATCTTGGAAAACAGGCTTCTTGTAACTTAAGCTTTCTTTTAGATTTCTGAATAATCGTATGTAGATTTTCTTTGGTATGAGAAAAATATTAAACTCAGTGATCAAAACACCAAAACTAATCGGTTCCAGCTGAAGTTTTCAGCTGGCACTTTAGAATGTGGAATTCAATGTGTGAAACTTAAATGCAAACCTTTTTAGTAGGGGTGAGTGGAAAAGGGCATCTAGTGCACATTTTAAGACCTCTTTCCAGTTTTTTTTTGGAAGAGGTACAACATACTCATCCTTTACCGTAATTCATAAAGTTTTAGAGAATAATTGCTAGGTGCTGTGACCTAAAGTCCTTGAAAATGTGACTACCTACAGTGGGAATGAAGATACGCTCAACTGTCTCTGTCACTTTTCCTTCCTGGCTGAGGGACCCTGAAAAATGCCATAAAACATCTTAGCCCCCAGGCCACTCTGGTCCAGTTTCAGCAATGTGTTTTGCCTCTCTCAGAAGCTTGTGAGGACACACTTGATCATAGCTTTGAAACAACAAGCCTCATTAAGCTTAGATACTAAATACTTCACAAATGGTTTCTGAAATTGACCTAATGAAGCCCAAGAAAATAAGTTATTTGACTTACATACATTTTCTTAATCCTCCCCAGTAACATTTTGAGGAATTACTAGTATAAAAATAAATACAGGAAATGATGGTTGCTGAAAAAATTATCCTATGCTAAATTTATTAATCATCAGTTGCTCTGCACACTACTGACTACAAGGTATTCCTGAATTACTTGCAGAGCAGTGGTGGAGTAGCACTTTGCAACCAATGGTCAGTCTGAATTAATCTTTCTTTTTTTCTTAACTATCAATTTGAAAACCTTCAATAACTCCAATTTGAGGTCTTGCAGTAATTGAAATTTGTCAAGGGAACAATAGATGCCATGCGAAAGGGCAAGGCACTTTCCTACAGAGATATTAACCATCTTCTTTAACACTTAAAACAAAAATGGAAGCTGAAACACGGCTGTGGTCTGCTCCTGTTGGCAGCGTGGTATGAGGATTGTTTAGTGCAGCTATGAATAAGGAGAGGATGATGTGCACTAAAAAGTAGAAAACTGAGAATTGCATTAGGAAAATATTCTCAACTGTACAGTTCCCCATTATAGGGATCTGTAAAGGAAGGTTAGTATGTCACCCTGAATTTTGTTAAAAAATGAGGCTTATTAAAAAAGGCAGCTAGAGCAAGCCCTGATGAATTATGATTACAGCAGGAAATAAAACATACTGTTTTCTATTATTGTATAAATCAGTAAACTTCTAGAATTCATACGTTAAGAGACAGATGCTGTGAATATGTTGTAAACCACAAAACTAAAGGTTAAGTATCTTCAGATACCTAGGAAACATGTGAATTGCCTACATTTCTAAAAGTCCTTATGTGACTGCTTATTACGATTACCACAAAACCTCTATATTGAGAAAAGTGTTCTTTCAGTTGCAAAGTCCAGTAGCTTTGAAAGATAGTAGTAACTCATATTTATATTTCTCAGCATTTTTAGTATGAAAGATTTTTGCTAAGAAAAAAGAAGCTTTCCTAAAAAAGCTATCACCTGTGTTGTTTGCAGCAAGTATTTGAAATATAGCAATAAAAAAGTTCTCAACCCATGGAATTGCCTTTTCTTTGTCTCTTAAAATTTCATTCATGTGTAGCTGAACTATCAACTTCCATATTTTCATCACTTTTTTTTTGTAAGGGAAAGTTTAGCATTTTGCAAAAGAGCTATTTGACAGTGAACATTTTAGAAATTAGATCCAGATTGTTATCAACACAGAAGTAGCTGAAATAACAAGTGTGATACTTAAAATGCTTAGGAATGAGCAGAATGCACAGGAAATTTGGCTATCATCTGACACCATTGTGCTGAAAGTCACTTTCCATAGGCAGCTGATTGACATAATATCAATATACTAGCTCCCATACTTTTAATCTATATTGCAATGGTTAAGGAGCTATGGGAAGACACAGTATCTAATGAGAATTTAAAAAAACCTTTGGAATATAAAAAACTATTATTTGTGTATAAAAGTCAAGCCCTAGAAAGGTTAGGAAGGCCCAATTTAGGACTGCCAAGAGTCCTTGGTGCATACCTTATACATGGGCTATGATATGCAAAAGTATGTGCAGACAACTGCCTCTTCCAGCCCTGTGAATGCACAAAGGCAGAGCAGAATTAAGATTTTATGGATGATTACATGTGTGGCATTGTCTGGCTGCTTTCTTTTGCACCACAGATAACTTCTTTTTAAATACATCTGTGGTAATTACAATAATTAGAATTAGGTGGTTGCATTTGTATGTATTTGTCAAATATTTGAAGAAATTTATCATCTGTCTTGCATTTCACAGTGTAGTGATGAATTGTAGAGGTTCAGTTCACTGAATTACAAAATCTGTCTTATTTATGTTCCCTGATTCCCCAGATTCCTTCACTTAAAAGAAATTAAAAAAAATAATCCTGCAGAGATAGTTCCTTGTTCCTGGGATGTGTTTCAGAAGAGCTCCACTCAGGGACAAAGGAACTCCCATGAAAAGCAGCTTGCAGGATAGAGGCTTTTGATTGTGTGTTTTATAGAGAGGATATTTCCTCCATAGCACTTTAATAATGGCCTGACACACTTCAAACACTACGGCAATATAAATGAGGAAAATAAATCAAAGGCATTTTGGAAAATAAATTCTTTGGGTATAAATTTTGCCTTTGGATATTATAAACGCATGAAACTAAAATGGATGCCAGAAGAAGTGTGGTGTGAGTATCCATAGGAAGTATTCAACATTTAAATTATTCATTCTACACAGAAATTAGTTAAGCAACAGATGTTTTTTAACCATTACTCACAGTGTAAAATAACCTTTAATAAACTCTAAGGAAACACAGAATGTCCAGCACGATATGTATCTTTTTAAACATGTCCTCCAGAAATACTGAGTGTATTACAATTCGTTACTGAAGAGTGAATGCTTTGTACACTAATGAGTTCATTCAGTCTACGTGTATAGTATATTAATATAAATTGAAATGATGCAGACATGTTGGGAGGAAAATAAAGTCTGTTTATTAAATATTTCAAAATATGGATGAGATCCTCTCTCTTTTAATAATATCCATCAGTAAGGGGTTTCCCTTCTACCACTAATCTTACGATGCTTCATGCACAGCAGTTACAAAAGAAAGAAAATTTCAAGTCTTCGTGTCATATACACATTATGTATATGGAGACAAGGTATTTTTGTGTCCTGGAGCATATTTAACTTTCTTCAGAATAAGGATGTGTTAGAGAGCTGTGTATAGCATATTAAACCCCAAACTACTCATGGAAGCTTCAGCTGAAAATAGTAGCTTGCTGATGGTCCACTTGTGGCTCAGAGTAGAGACTGAAAGACGAGGGTAAGATGATCTTCCTCTATTCGAAGTGCTTTACCTGAGCTGGCTTTCCTTGCTGTAGGGCTGCAACCTCCCCTTCCACACAGGCAAAAGCAGTCAGCCATCCTGGGAACTGCTTTGACTTCAGAAGCTGAGCTTCTCTATGCTTGCAGCACAGAAAGCCAACCATATTCTGGGCTGCATCAAAAGGAGCATGAGCAGCAGGTCGGAGGAGGTGATCCTGCCCCTCTACTCTGCCCTCGTGAGACCTCACTTGGAGTATTGTGTGCAGTTCTGGTGTCCTCAACATACAAAGGACATGGAACTGTTGGAACA
>JANHGB010039741.1:0-14138 GCA_026283785.1 Coracopsis vasa
TTGGGTGGTATAGGCGAGACACGATTCTTTCTACGTTGTCTTTTCTCCTCGAGACTAGTTCTGCGCGAACTGCGTTCTGCGTGTGTAGGACACCCACAAATTACAGAAGAAGGCTGAAGATGGAAACAAACTAGTTAGTTTCTTCTGTGAGCCAGTTTTAGCTGTGGAGTGGTAAACCTATCACTCAAGACTGTATCCAAGTCCTGCCAGCTCTGTAGTACAAAAATGAAGTAAGCTTGACATAACAATATGAGCAGGCATCTGAGAACTAGTAAGTGCACTTATCACAGGTCTTTAATCAAATGTGACTCCTTGAACAAACCTCTTGGGCACCACATACTTCATCACACCATCTGTAAACACCTGACAGTGAAATACCTATCCAGCCTGACAGGAACATGCTGCATCCTTGCTTGCAGCTAACACAAGTGGGTAAGTACAGCTGCCATACAGGGATGGATGTAAACAGATGACACACAGAGCGAGAGCTCCCCAATGCTATTGCTCCTCTCCTGCTCTGAAAGCCCATGTGCCAGATCCATGAGGTTAAGAATCAGAGAACACCTACAGTGCCAGGAGCATGTAGGCTGCTGACAGAAAAGCAGGAAGAGAGCAATCAAGTTTCATAGATGAAATTTCGTAGGTTTACTTGAAGTATCATTCAATACAAAGTGTAGAAGCTTCCAATTAAAAAAGAATTAGTTCCTACATTAATGGTGATGCTTCTCATTTCGATAAAAGACCAAAGAGGTAAACATAAAATTAGCCTTTATTAATGCAAAGTAGAAACACACAAATCATGTTAGAAAGTCTGTCTGCTTGTTCAACTTTTATTTGAATTCCACAGCCTCTATTTGATAGCTTCTCTCTGATCACACATAACTTTTAACTTACAGTAGTGAAATCAGTGACCTTGCAGCAATGATTTATGCATGGCTTTCTGCATTGCCACACTCACTTCTGTGGATGCTCTCTAGTGAGCAGGGAACCCACATGTGTTGAGGAACTGTATAAACCAAATAAATCACTTTTTTACTTTGGAAGTCCTTCCACATTCTATGCCCTGCTATTTTAATGGGTTTCAGTCACTGCAAGTCTAATAAACCAGATCTTTTTCAGGCAGCTCTCAGTTTTACCTCATTATACTTGGTATCCTAATGTGGAAGGAGAAATGCAATTTAGTCGTATCCTTGCTCTTTAAAAGCAGTGATGAATGATTCTGTCCTGCCACCATGGTATAAGAGGATGTAATGTGGGCTGCTCTTCCATCAGCATGCCCAGATTTGCCTGTGGACACTTTCCTTTTATGTCTATTTGCTAGATGTGTCACCTGAATGGCACATACAGAGGAAGCAGTAATATTAAACACATTTCCAGGCAGAGAAATCAGTCCATCATGTAAATACAAAAGGCAGCAATTGTGCAGTGCTGTTTTCTACACTGTCATTTCACTGAATTTGTGTCCTGCTGTATGGCTGTGTCACATGAAATCATTCTGAAAAAGCAGATGACAAATATGTAATGGATTTTTAATATATTACTCATATTTACTTTTATATTATTTGTATCATTTTACAAACATTTTTTAATAGATCATCATCTTGTTCCCCAATACTACTATAAATTGCTCTTAACTAGCACTTCAATCAGCTTTTTTTTCTTCCTTAACTTGGAAAGCTAATTTGGCTTTTGTACAGCTCTGAGTGTTCTGATCTTAACAAGAATACGATTTATGCTCATCACTGAGTGGTTATGTCACAAAACTATACTTCCAAGATTTTGTCTAAGATACACAGGTTGGAAAAAATTCATCGCCTGATGGAATTTCTTTCCACCTAGGCTTGTAGAAGAAAGGCCTTTTCACATTTGCAGCCGTGAGTAATAAAAGGAAAGAGCTGTATGCCACCTAACAGGAGACTCCAAATGATCTAATATTTTGCTTCCACAGCAGACAGCAGGTTGATGCTCTGACTGTAGTGGCACAGTTGACAAGCATTCGTGGGACTTAAACCATGTCATTTAAGACATGGCCTGGGGCCAATGCAAACCTGCCTGCTTTCATCCTCAGGAGTGACAGCTGGATTTTCACTTCAGGGAAAGAAGAAACTGCCCATTACACCTACTGGTAAACGGGTTGCCAGAAATTTGACCATACAGCTGGCCAGATGGGGAACACCACAAGACTAAGGAGAACCAGATAATTAAACGGATCAGGTATGATTCATCTTCCTTGCTCCTTGTGAAGTAAATTCTTACTAATGTCTGCATAGTCAGCATTTTATTTCAGCAAAGTTCAGGGAGGGAGAGGGACCACGGTACATTTTTTGTGGCTGTTCTCACAGATTTAGGAATGGCCATACTAGTTTAATTAAAAATGAGCATCTCAGAGATCACATCGGGACACCAAGGATGGAGTTCAAAAGGTGAAAGCCATTATTTGTAGGTCCTGCAACTTTTTCCCAGGAACTAGCTATGAATATTTGATCCAAGTCATTAAGTGGCAATTAAAGAAACTAAGATAAAAATCCAAACTTCTTCTTCTTGTTATTGGTACAACTATAATGTGGGCATCTCTATGTAATCACAGTACAGGGAACAGAGCACTATTCACAATCAGAAGACAAGCATTTATCTTGGGTTGTTCTGTGGGTTCACTACGCTTGGCAAGTCACTAACTTTTTATCTTAGTTTGCACAGGCTGGAACAATAAAATCAAAGAGAAAATATCCCTCACTGCTGTAAATTTCTAGTCAGGCAGAAAGTTGAATTCCTTCTACTCAAGCAAAGTAAAATAAGAATTTTCAAATGTTCTACCAAAAAATACCCCAAACCCCCAAACTTCTGAACTTTCATTTTGCAAAAAAGCAGAAGACACTTAATTTAGATCTTTGTATGTGTTTCTGGAGTTCATGAAGCTATCTGAATCACTGATAGCCTACCTCTCAGGCTGTCATGAAATCCAGAGCCCTTAGACAGCAGCATAAATTGTTCCTAGTAATATGCTGGAGTAGTTTGAAGACATCCTCATCCTTATAGACAAAATAAGGAATTTGGGCACACTTAACCCTTACTAATGATTTTAGCAAACATTTATAATCCAGCTGCAAGGGAAACTAACAGAGTAGAAATGCAGGGCTGCCACCAAACAGCAATTAAGCAAATGAAAACAGACTGCAAAGGAGCTGGGAGGGTCTGAGGATGAAAAACTCACAGAGTTGGCTGCAGAGCATCTTATGATGTTTCCCAAAGTTATTAGTTGTGTTTAAAGACATAGAAAAAGCTTTCAAGAAAAACAGAAGAATGATTTAACCACTGAAATTTCTGCTTGAAATAGGCTATTTGGAAGGGTGTGTTTTTAGTGGGTTTTTGTTGTTGTTTTTAACTATAACTAATCTAATGCCAGCATAAACTCTGTTTCTGTCTTACTGCTAAGGTTTTTTCCAATATTCAAGGTACCATTGACACACGTCTGCTTTGAGAAAGGAAGAAAAGGAAGGTTATATACTCAGACACTGGTAAGGCGGTAAAAAGAAAATAGATTAAAAAGCCTGAAAGCTTGAATACCATCCACGCTGCTCTCCTCTCATTGACTGATCTTGCCATGTCATCATAGAAGGCTAACAGATTGGTCAAGCAAGATTTACCCTTGGTGAATCCATGCTGACTTCTCCTGATGACCACCTTCTCTTCTACATGCTTGGTGATGACCTCCAGAATGACCTGGCCATTCTTAGCAATAAAGACTGACGCAAAGAAGGCATTCAGTAATTCCACCTTCTCTGTGTCTTCTGTTACCAGGACACCCATCTGATTCACCAGTGGCCCCACATTTTCCCTTATCTTCCTTTTGCTGCTGATATACTAGTAGAAGCCCTTCTTGTTGTCGTTGATGTCCTTTGCCAGACTCAATTCTAAGTGGGTCTTAGCCTTCCTTATCACTTTCCTGCATACCTTGATGGTGTTCATATAGTCCTCTCTCTTGGCCTGTCCCTTTTTCCACATCCCATAACTTTCTTTCTTAAGATTTACTGGGAGCCCCCCACTCATCCATGAAGGTCTCCTGCCTCCTTTGCCTGATTTCAGAAGTAAAGTCTTGAAGTAATATCAAATGAAGGTTTGAAGCTGAGAGGAAAAAAAAAACCAACCAAAAGCTAGAAACTACCTTGTGCCAAGTGCAGAATCTGAGGCAAGTTATATGGAAACTCACAGTAATTCACCAACATCTCAATAGTCCTTTTTTAGCAAACCAGTAGTTCTACATAGCAACTGAGGAATGGTAACCAGCACAGCCACTTTATATGTCCAAGTTTCCCATTCAGTCAAGATACTTTCTCTGGTGCAGAATCAAAAGTTGTCAAATAGCTATAAATCATGTAATGATGCTTCTTTGCTTGCATTTCAGAAAGTTAGACCAGACTAGTTCATCTGGGTCATACAGGTTTTCTTTCCACCTCAGGAAACATTTTTTCTGTTTGCAACCCTTAAGAAAGATGGGACAAAATGGACTTCACAGATCAGATTTAAGTGCTCTGTTTTGGGGGTACCATGCTTTCCTGGGAGATCTAGATGCCCTGAGTTCTTAAGATTAAGCTCAAAGACAATCACAAGTGAACAATTAGACATATTCATTTCAGTGTACAAAAACACCATTATTGAGTTTCATATGTTTTTACAGTGACATGGATTAGCAGTTCTCATTCCCCAAAATAGTTGCATCTGTCATCATTTATGCTCCTACCGAAGTAGTCTGGTATTTCAGAACAGTTATGCCTCTCCACAACTATGTGGAAGCGAGGAACTTAAGAAGAAACAGATGAGGGAAGAACAGCTCTATTTTGACTATTTGAAAATGGCTCCAATTAAAAAGGCACAAAGCTTTCTAAAAAATAGCCTTTTCCCCAGTTTCCTGGGGAAGCAAAGCTCATTCACTTTGTCTTCTCTTTTTAGTATGTTTTCAAGAATGTTTTTAATATGTTTTCAGTGCAACTGCTGCCTTTTGAAATCTCCTTTCCACCTCAGAAATGTCAATTTTCAAGATTTAAAATTTGTTTCACAAATTCATATAAAATAATTAATAATAATAATAATAATGAAGAACTGGAATAGGTACTTTTGCATGCTACTTAAGGAGTACATACAAAATGAGGCAGTCATATTTCATAGCCTAATTAATAAAATACCTTTGCTAAGCTAACAAGAGCAAAAGGCAAATCTCACACATCTTTGAAAAGCAGATTAAGTGGACTTTCAAAGCTATCACTGGCAACTATTGCATTTATGCACTAGATAGAAACTTATTTGTAATTGACCAAATATTTTTAACTATGAAACACAACAAAACAACTTGTGTAATTAAAAAAGTATTATTCTTCATTCCAGTCTTTTTATTTGCCTCCGAGTTCTTTTTCTTAGGCTCCTCTAGAAACCTAACACTCATTTCAGGCTTTTCTACAATTATTAGGAGATATTTATGGATGTTTCACCTATTGACTTATTTCTCCTCATCTTACTTAACTAAATTTCATAAATGTGACAATAAAAATTAGCCTGCTGGAAGAAGCATGTACTAATTTCACATTTGAGCAATGGGCCCGTATGTTCTACTCTACAGCAAGATACTATGAGGTGTTACTTCCTTCTGACTTTATCACAGTCCATACCTTGGTAATATTTGCATCATTGGTATAAACTCTAAACTATGTGTTCAAAGGCTCAACACTGTTGAAAAAATTATTATAGAAATAGATATAAAACTCATACAAATGGCAAAAACTTGAACCCCAAAGGAAATATTGCAGTATGACTAGAAGGAAAGATTTGGAACAAACATCTGGGCACAGCTCCTTTCTCTGAAGAAGCTAGAGAGCATTCTCCTGCAGCAAGAAGGGAAGCAAAGCAGTGTCACCTCCTGCCTTGTCAGATGCCATATGCTGGGCACTTCTGTTGAATGTTTCTCCTGCACTTTTGGAGCAGACTTTTCCAAGTGATTAACAGTTTAGCTAGAACAAGGGAGCATCCCTCCACCTTCCAGTCATCTCTCATCAAATTCCCTAAAACCACACTTCTCTCCCATTTTTTTTTTTCTTTTTTCATTCGAGGTCTCCTTTTATTAGCATAAATCTATCATAAACAACTCACTTCACAGACTACTTCAACATTAACATTTCCCATTTTTAATGCTCTGTTTGAGGCAGACATTTGTGTTACAATCTTATCTCATTCTTTTCTTGGCTATTAGTAGCATTGTACCCCATGCAATAAAAAGTGAATTGAAATCTCAAGGCAGTCATGAAACCATTCATGAGTTTAAGTAGAAGTCATCTTACAAAGCACCATTTTGGCCGGTCAATGACAAAAATTGTTAGCTCTGTCTCAAAAAAAAAAAAAAAGGTACTTGCAGAATAATATGCACAGACATTATATGTATATTAATTTTCTTTCTCATATTCCTACAGAACCTCACCGCAACTGTTCTAATTACCAATGCCAATAAAATAAAATAAAATGACACTACAATAATTTGTTTTGAGCTTTCTTTTAATAATAATCTCCTATATTCAGGCATTAATGAATTCATACTATCTTGCCTAGCTACCATAAACAGCTAAGGGCAGAAATTATGGATATCTTCATCTAGAGTAGACAACTAAAAACTATTGTGTTTCCTAAACACATTGCTACTGCATTAGGAAGATTATATTTTACCCTTTATGAACACAGTTTTGCTCTCCAAGATGAAATACCACTAGTGCCACTGAAATCAGTGCAAAATCAGCATGAGCAAGAAAATAAGGTCTATTAGGGCCAAGTGTTCCACATTAAACATACAATTGCTGGCATAAAAACTAATTTCTCTCATGTTCATTTCCCTTAAGAAAGAACAGGATGTGACTCAACCGAATGCATAAGTCATTTAGCAGTGCTCTGAAGCACTCTGTATTGCTAGTTTGCTTCTAAAAAGCATTTGAGGGACAAACTAAGAGTTGATCTTAATTAATGTATTAATAGTAAAAATGTTTAATTTTCGTCCACTGCAAATGCTCTCCACTGTTTAAAACACATATGCTGTGCCCCTTTAGTACTCACGGACCTGTTGCTATTTTATGGTGCTAAGAACAAAACTTCCATTCAGCAACCCCTGAATTCTGTACAAAACTGTTTCAAAGCCCAAACCTCCTGCAAGCCCTGCCTTTCAACAGAGAGAAATATGCCAAAAAATGTTTGAGCAATGCTGTTCTCAAAACCACTGCATGGCCTAAATATAGATAATTCAAAACTTGGCACATCATGGACATGTCCAAAACTGAAATGCAAAGTTAATTATGCCATAATATAGCACATGGTAGTAAAACTATATGGCAAATATGACTCAACATGTCTAAATTTCCCCAGAATAAAGAACTGACATATGAGGGATCAACCCTATCTGCTTCAAATAGCAAAGGACTCATCATTCTGTGATAATTTTCAGAAAACTTAAGAACCTTATACGTGGAGACCACCACGCTTTCTTTTGATGCAGTTCTGCTAAGAGTGACTCACCAACAGTGGCACAGAAAGATGCATTTGGGGAGTCTAGGAGGACAGACCCTACTTTCTGTCCCAGAAGCAGGATTAGGTGCAAATGCAGGAAAGGATGCCAAGAAATACCACACTGGACACAGAACAGTTTTAGGAATCCACAGAGGGTTTCCCTGCTACCATCTTGTTTGCCCCAGATCTAAGCAAAGGAAGTGCTTAATCAACAGAACATTACACATCAGACATCTTCTCACAAATATCAAATATTCCCAGGATTCCCAGTATTAAAAGAAGTACAAAGATTGCTTTCTGGCAATCCACAGATTTTGAATTTCGCATCATGCACTGCTTACTATGAGAAAAATAGGACAATCCTGCAGTTTGCAGAGCATCTATCTAGTACAGTCAGGTGCATAGTGAGTAGCTGCAGTGTAATTACACAGATGTAAAACAGTTATTAGCACCATCTAAATTAAATTAGGGGATACTGAAAAAACCCTGAGTATCCTTTTCACTATGCATCTCTTTTATTGTGACATTTGAAGTTTTTGATTTAGAAATATTGTAATCTTGGCATCACTTCACCTAATGACTGGCTTTCACGTGCATCTGACTGGCAGTTATATCATTCTAGACAAGGCTAGTTGTTGCTGGCCAGATGACTCATCATCAGCTGTCAGGTTTTCCACTGTAAAAAATAATTACTGTAACCATTTGAAAGGGTGGGAAGATGGACAAATTATAACGTTAAGAGTAGTAGAAGTGACTTAGAATTGAAAATTTTATTAAATCTTTTTACAGCAAACATGAGGCCTATATGCTACCGTGGTGTCTGTATAATTCAGCTGAAAATGCCAGCAATCAAAATCAGCCTATTTACTTGCACTGCAGAAGACACGCCTGCAACCTGACTGAATTTTTAAGGTCATATGAATTTTTCATGGTATGCTATTAAATGCATTTACACTATTTTATAAAAGCCACCCACCTGGTACACACCAGCTTGACTCTCCAGTTCTCAATCCTGCACAAAATTATTTACATTTTCTAAGTTACTAAAATAAAAAGTCATCTTACTTACTTACTTAAAGCAGCTCTGGGGAAACAAGGAGATTCCGAGGTTCGATAATGAAATGTAAACATTTTGACTGGTAGGCTTCTAATTCAAATGCAATTCACTCCAACAATAACTGAGAGTTAAATTATAGGATGACTACACAGGTGATCTCTGGTTTCAAAATTATTTTCTAGTGAACAAGTGTTATTAGTACGTAAACTGTCATAACCATCCATCAAGAAATGCCCTAGAGGCTGAAACATGCTTTAAAGTTGTCTCTCTGAATTAGGATGAGTACATTAGCAGCTTGATCTACACCTGGCCATACCAATTCTGTTCTAAGATGAATTTTATTTTTTAGCATTATCAACATGACATACCTCACAAGTATTACATCTGATTTAAAAAAAAAATAAAAAATCTGAGGCCTAACAGTTTTGACAGAATCCTTTTAATTTTCAATCATTTTGCTAATATACTGCCAAATGAGAATTCTCCATTCTCAAAACTCATTTACTTTACACTAACATATACACTGTAAATATACTTCATTCAGTATATATATATTTATGTATGTGTGTATAAATATGTATCAGGGCAGTATACCCCAACAAGGAAACAGTTACAACCTCCTGATCCCCTAAATGTGTCTATGGCCCCAAGAATTTCACAGGCACAAAATTCCTGTGACCCCTGTACCAAAGACCATTGCTGTGCTACTAATCGTTTACAGCATTGCAAACTGCTCACGCTGTGATCTCCATAACAAGAATAATTGTTCAAACAAAGGTCCGGGGCATATGAGGAATCAAACAATCACCCAACGACGAAAGAAGACGACCCATCAAGCAACTTAGTGCCGTCATCTGCCAAAATACCATACTATACAGCTCCCTAGACATGTATAGCATGTTCCCCCACCCCATATTTTAACATCAAGTTTTAATTGCTTTTATTTCCTGCTAAAACCCTCATCCACAGCCTGCTATATCTACAGGCTTGCAGAAGAGTGTCTGGAAAGCTGCTCGGTGGAAAAGAACCTGGAAGTCCTGAGTGACGGAGCTGAGTATGAGCCAGCTTGTGCCCAGGCAGCCAAGAAGGCCAAGAGCATCCTGGCCTGTATCAGCAATAGGGTGGTCAGCAGGACCAGGGCAGTGATCAGCTCCTTGTATTGGGCACTGATGAGGCTACACCTCGAATCCTGTGTTCAGTACTGGGCCCCTCACTACCAAGAGAGACATTGAGGTGCTGGAGTGGGTCCAGAGAAGGGCAATGGAGCTGGTGCAGGGCCTGGCGGGGGGGGTCAGTCTGGAGAAGAGAAGGCTCAGGGGGACCTTACTGCTCTCTACAACTACTGAAAGGAGGATGGAGCCAGGAGGTGGCTGGTCTCTTCTCCCAAGTAACAAGAGATAGGACAAGAGGAAATGGCCTCAAGCTGCATCAGGGGATGTTTTGATTGGATTTTAGGAAAAATTTCTTCACAAAGAGAGTGGTATTAGAACAGGCTGCCCAGGGAAGCGGTGGAATCACCGTCCCTGGAAATGTTCAATAACCATATAAACGAGGCCCTTAGTGACATGGTTTAGTGGTGGACTTGGCAGTGCTGGGGTAAAGATTGGACTTGATGATCTTAAAGGTCTTTTCCAAACAAGCTGATTCTATCTCACAAAGCCTGAAGATTAAACTGATACATTTTAGAACAAGTTTTTTCTTTATACTTTGACCTTGTGACTGTTGCTTAGAAGACACCCCTTGTATGTCCTTTCCCTCCCTTCATCACAAAACCAAATTTCAGAATGTAAACTCAACCTATGTGTTCTTCCCACTTATTTTACTGAGCATTCAAAATATAAACCATTCATCTAATCAGTTGATATCTACTGCATCACAAGACTGACCATTTCTTCAGATTTACTGATGAAACACCACAATATTTTATCAGCAATATGATAAAATACAGAAAAGGGCATAGATTATATTTTTCATTTGCCAAATAAATTAAGAGCTATTGATTCTTACAAAAGAAGCTTGAAAATGCAGATCTCAGGAAAATTGCTTTCACTCACTTTCCTCCAGAAGTAGCTAAAGGTGTACAAATATAGGAGTGGCAAATTCCAGAGGAACTTCAAATAGATTATTCTATTTAATCTTATTTATCATAAGATGGTACTAATCCTTCCTTCCAGCCATGTATATTAAAGCTATATTTAGATACTGAGAAGTGCAGGCAGCTTGCAGGGAACAAAAACTATCATCAGCCTCATTTTTGATTTACAGTGATTTTGGAACTTGCCTGCTTCCATAGCCACTCAGATGGATTCTGACATGAGTCTGAAATGAATTCTTATTTCCCAAGAGAAAAGTAACAAATCGCTGAAGCTTCCAGGCATCTCTTGAGTGGGAACTCTCAGCATAATCCAAGGGTGAAATCCTATCACTGTGAAAGTCAAAAGTCCTACTTGCATCTGAGATGCCTAGATTTCAAGCCAATCTCCATTTCCCTGACAACTAGCAAGAGCTTATAAATCACTGCATTCTGCAACACTTTCAAACATAAATCTGAGGTTAGGGTACAAAAATACATACTGAATAACTATTTTAATTATCAAGGAAATATTAAATCAGTCACTATCAGCTATTTCTTAATCAGTTTCACAACAGGATGAGAATATGAACGTACAGCTGCACCAAAAGGATATTTGCCAAAGAAATCTGTTTGCAAACATGACTTCTAAAGAGTAATTGCTTTTTTAAACCTTAGGAAAACAAAATGTATTAGAAATTAGAGATTAAGAACTTTATTTTCTCTCATATCCAACTGAACAGACTGTAGGAAGCAGCAGCATGGTGGTGATGGTTCTAAAATTGTCAGATTCCTGTTATGGTAGAAACATATATTTAAACAGTGAGCTTAAATGTACTTTTAGTTTCGAGTACAGATGTTTGTTACTTATTTAGGTATAAAAAATGCTTGTATGTACCCTATATGTAACACGAAGATAAACTGGGTTTTATTCTATGGTTTACGTAACAGACAGCAAAAATTAAAAGGTAATACAACTGTTGGTCCAGGATATTCACCATGTCAGATTAACACTGCCTCACACTACCCTCTGCAAACATCTTTCAAATGAGAAGTATTGAAGTATATACCTTTTTATCTTTTCACTGAGAAAAATGTTTTCTTTGGGGTTCTTTCTGAAAATAATACACATTTCCCAGGAGGCTGTTGTATAGCTTCTTTCTTATTTTCTTTTGTTCAAAGGATCCAGTATATAAGAAGCAAAGACAAGAACCTGGTCTGGAAATAATGCTCAGACACATCCTGCTGAAGGCACACATCTTGGTTTCTGCATGAGAAGCAATATAAAGATTTCCTGTAGGCAAAATTACAAAGAACGCTTCTTTAAAGCATGTCTTCAAAAGTCAGTCTGCTGCAAAAAAGTCAGTCTGCTGCAAAACCTAAATCCTACTCTTGGATGGAGAGGGAAGTTTCCCTCTTTCCAGTATCTTCAGGCTTAGAGATACCAGGCCTTCTCCTCTCCATTTCCTCTCACAGAGATTGCCAGCTCACACATTGCAATACTTCATATTGCAGTGCTAGACATTATTACAAAAGAAATTTCTGGCAATTTCATCCTCAGTATTGGACTTGGAAGAGAGGAAAAGTTTTCTTCACAGCCAAATACCTGTTGACCCATCATCCCTCAGGTATGTGTCTGATCAATTCCCCCACAAGTGCTAAAACAAAAAGTAAACCTGATAAAAGACAAGGAGGAGGGGAAAAAAAAAAAAGAAAAAGGAAAAGAATTCATCATTTCAGAAAATTTGGTGGGGTCAACACAACAATGAGAAGCTGCTGTGTTATCCCAATAGATTTCTTAGACATGAAGCTACTGACCCTGTGCATCCTGCATGTACTTACATACACAAGAGAATCTGTAGTGGGTGGACACTTTATTTAGGCAAGTGTTACCCATCTGTAACCATGGGAGGGAGTTTGGCAGGGAGTTCTGGAGTTCCCTGCTGGAATCTAGCCAGGGCACTGCAATTACCAGCTCTTCTCTTCTAAAAATCAGTCAGAGAACTCACGTATCATATGCTGAAGAACATTAAAGGACATTAAACAACTAGAAACTGATTTTCCTCTGCTTTGTTCTTTGCAGGCTTATTTGTACCTGAAGGAGGTATATGTAAAACTCCTACCTTTCTAAGATGACAGATTTGTATACCAATTTTGTACAAGTATTAAGAACTATAAAGGCATAACGCAACTGCAATTCCAGTCTTTAGATTGGAATAACCTACCGCTCTTTTCACAACCGTATGGCAAGTCTCATTACTACCTTCAAATAAAGAACATCTCACAGAATTAATATTTCTTTAAAATTTTAAAGAATTGTAACTCTAAAATCTCTAAACATCTAAAACTAGAAACTAAAATAAACCAATATCAAAAAGATCAAAAAGTGGCAGTCCAATACTGACAAAATTTATGTTTCTAATTAAATATTATCCACTAAGGTGTTTTACTGGTATATGAATAGACAACAGGAAGCATTTCACAGAAGGAAAGCACTTTGAAGTTCACTCCTTAGGCTTTGCTCCTGCCAGGTTACACACGTGTCTCTAAGTACAGAACACAGACACAGGGTACATGGATTCCCTGCCTTTTCATGGTCATGTTACTGAAGTGAAGGGATGTTCAGCCTGATTTCTGTGCACAGAGCACTTCTCTTCAAATACCAAAGAACAGCATATACTGCTGCCACCTCTGCTGCTCAGGCACATCTTCTGTTTCACACAGAAACTGTTTGGAAAAGATAGGAGTTTGCAGTTAAGAGTAGTGAATTTATTTCTCATTCATTGGAGACTAAAACCAGATCGCTTTGCAACCCAGCTTTGAGACTGCATGAAAGTAATAGCTGTAAAGCTGACTTACTCTTTTCATTTCACATGGAAAACTTCTATAGAGTAAATGGTTATTTCATGAGCTCCCCAGATTGCAATGGAAGACATGTCATGGGTGGGAGTTAGCTTGGAGAAAAAGACCACTTTCTCCATTGGCTGCTAAGCAGAGGTTATGAAATAAGTTGATACGTTCCTCCAGAAATATATGTTTTCCTGCTCATATAATCTGAAACCCCCTGGCTTGCTCTGTTAAGACATACAGTTTTTCTGCCTTCTGCTTTTCAGTTGGAGAAGAGAATCTACCTGATTGCGTAGGATACCAACGTCATAGAACGGTTTGGGTTGGAAAGGACCTTAAGATCCTCTAGTTCCAACCCCCATGCCATGGGCAGGGCCGCTTCACACTAGATCATGTCGTCCAAGGCTCTGTCCAACCTGGCCTTGAACACAGCCAGGGATGAAGCATCTACCACTTCTTTGGGCAACCTGTTCCAGTGCCTCACCATCTTCACAGTAAAGAGCTTCTTCCTTGTATGTAACCTGAACTTCACCTGTTTAAGTTTAAACCCATTACCCCTTGTCCTATCACTACAGTCCCTGATGAAGAGTCACTCTCCAGCATCCTTGTAGGCCCCCTTCAGATACTGGA
>JANHGB010039742.1:0-24650 GCA_026283785.1 Coracopsis vasa
AGGTGATGCCTTTATGACTGGGGATGGTTTGTGTGGAGGCAGTGCAAACTAGTCCTATTTCTAACAAGAGGTGATTTGAATATTCTTACAATTGTCAGATTTGTTACAAAATAGTTTTGGAATGATTATGTAGTCTGCTTAGAACATAAGAAATATTAAACAAAACATAGAACAAAAAAGAAATATTATAAGTAGATATCCTTTTTTTTTTTTCTTTGAGAAAATTTCAAATCTTTCACAAAGGAAGAAGTTATTATTTCAAATCTATAAATGCAGAATTGCATTTTTAAGAGCGGAATGGACTTGCTCAAAACCCAGAGGCATCCAGAACTCTGCCCAGGCATACTCAAAAGATTACAGCTTTTAAATTGGATTAGATGATTGCTGTACTATTCTATTCTGTTCTATTCTCCACAAAATTCAATGAAGTTACACTGTACCTAGATCATAAAAGACAAATATCTCTCTCTGTATCAAACAACCTACTTATCCACACTAAGAAGAAAGTATTTGAAACACTACATGATTTCAACTGCTGCTTCTTCTAAGAGTAAAAATACCGACTGCTTCTGCAATCAAAAGTTCAATACGATATCTGAGTCTAATAAATTTAATTTAATCAAGCATCTCTGAAAATACGACAAGTTTGGAAGGGCTTTCAGTTTGCTTTCAAACAGCAATTGTCTATAAAGACACAATAGTCAATTTTACCATATTTAATGAAAACTAATTTTTTCAATATGAAATATCCAGATTTTAGTTAGCCCTGGCTTTATAAAACTCACTTCAGCCAAAAAAAAATTGATACATTCTGTAAGTCATTAATAAGTAACCACTGGTTAGGACTCACACTTTTTTTGAGGATAAAATTAGGTCTCTGTCTACCACATGCCGGCCATTTTTAACTTCCATAAATTATTAAAAAAGTGTAATAGAAAAGTTGTGAAATTAAAAATACATGCCATCATTTTTCACAAAATCCACTCTTATCATTTCAGATTTTTAAGGTGAGACTTTAATTTTCAACATTATATTAATTATTCTATGGAACTAAATTAACCTAAAATTTCTCCACTGTAATTTCATATAATAACAAGTGACATATTATAAACTCAATGTAGAATTACTGTAAATCCTTTTAACAGGCCCATATGAAAAGAACAAAGGCTAAAAATGTCACTTACTTTAGGAGGGATTCTGCTGCTAGATCTACGAGGTTGGGCAAGCTGTCAGAATAAGATAAATGGAACTCAGTTGTACCATTAACCTGTGACATTTTTGACAGTGCTAGGCTGTGCATTGTGAGAAAAGCAGAATACGTATCTTTTGACTTTTTCCTCTCAGTTAGTAATAAAAGTAAGAAAAAAGATGCAGTGGTCTAATATAAGAAAAAAAAAAAAAAGACAAAAGGTTTTTTTTCCAGCCCTTAAAAATATAAGAGCCTAAATGAAGAGACCCATGCCTTAAGGATACTCTGCAGATAAATTCCAGTATAATATAAGGAAATTATACAAAGTAAATTAAATAGCTTGCATTAACATTTAGAACACCATAATAATCTATTTTTCATACATCTTGACATTTTAAGAACAAATTATAACCTCCATATTGACAGCATAAGCAAGGATTACAAATTTCACTATTTGATTTCCCATTATAGAAATAAAAAGATTTGTTACACAACAACAGAAGTAAAAAGATAGTTACACAATAAACATCATCACTGCTACCATCAATGGAAAATGTGGATCCAGTTCTGTTAGGATAAACACAGATCAGTTGTTCCTCGGTTCTTGGTAATAATCTTTATCAACTTTCTCATCTTTAATGCATGATGGCATCACCAATGAATGATTTTGTGATGTCTCCCCTAACCTTCCTAAAAATCCTATCCTGAGTGTTGGTGAGTGCCTTCAATATCAGCAGAAAAAGACTGCAGCCAGGAATTTACATTATCAGCTTATTTCTGTTTTGAATTGCAATACAAAATAATTTTTAAAAGAGGCAAAAGCATAACACATAGCCACTAATACTGCACTTCATTTTCTCACACTCACTGAAGAGTCTAAACCCATGGAGGAGCATAATTTCTGCTAGTAATAATATAGCAGAAAATATGTACTAGCATAAATAGTACTTTATGAAAGAGGAATCTCAAGGATTCAGTCCCAGTTACTGTGAGCTGAGATACCATGATCTGAGGTAGCAAACCAAGTCACCTCAATTCAGTGAACAGAGAAAGCAGTCTTAGAAATTACAGTAGCAGTCATTCGAAGATTGGAAATGTTTGATGGAGTAACTAGAGTGACATTTTACAGCAACAGAAGATGGGTAAACCCATTATTTGAACTATGAACTCAAAAACTCTTGTGTGTCCAGCACAACTTAGAATGCAAGATCGGTATTTTTCAGTTGGAGCTGTTATCCCAACAAAGCTGTACTTTCATCAGTCAGACACATACCACAGCTTTGGTAGAAGCTACGTCATCTCATCCAGCTGAAGCAAAAGTCAAGACTTCAGAGGGCTTCCATGAATAGAACAGAGACCTAAGAAAATGGGAGAGATGGTTCTTGTGTCAGTCCTTACAGTCAATATAACCAGCAAGGAAGGCTGTTTCAGGAACTCCACCTGAACTCCACTCTCTGTCTTGTCAAAGCAGGATAGGGCATCCACATCCAGAGTACAAGCTTGTGGTCTACAAACCAGAACTGCAGAGCTTGTATGCTTTGAGGTTTTGAAGACTGTGCAAAGAACCCTGACACTTTTGACGTCATACTCCCCTTCTCATAGATACACTCTGGAGATAAATCTGAAATTGGGCTTCCTCTTGCAGAAAAAGCAAATCTAGGGATAGAGGATTTCTTTAGGCTCTTGTTTATGATGCTTTGATTGCAAAACTTTGTCTTTGACAGTTGACAGTTATCTTTAACTTTGACAGTTATCTGTAGCTGTGAAACAGTTTTGAAAGGCAAAAAGCTTCAATGTTGCCAACAGTAGCTAGTGATAATTTACTAAAACTCCAAAGAAACATAAGTTTCCTAAATTCAGACATAAGAAACTACATTTTGAGGTATCAGCCGAGAGAAAGGTTAAGTACAGCTTATCCAGTTTGCCTGACAAAGCAATAATAATCTCCAGAAACATGCTTGCTGGGCAAAGATTCTGAGCTCAGGTAGACAGCTGCACACTTAATGCCAGCAGTGGACAATCATTTGAGAGAAGATCCACGTATTTCACTGAAGAACAGTGCAAAGCATAGATTTGTGAAAATAAATTTACTTAGGACAGAACCTCATTCTAGCAAGCAATGAAGATTTTCACACCAAAGCTGCTTTCCCTAAGTGTATGAGTCTGTGATTACATTCTGTGCCTCAAAAATACTACTGTGTGAAAGCATAAAGTGCTCAAAGTGCTTTACAGAAACCATTAATTCAAACTTGCGCCTTCAAAACTGCCATATCTCTTGCAGTATAAATCTGGAGGCTGTCTGGCACTGAAACACATGCAATCAGACTCCTTTCATTTAATTTTAGTACTAGCTTACACTTTTATGAAACTGAAATACCTTTCACACTAGAAGATTTAAAAATATCTTTTTTTTTTTTAATCCTTAAAAATCAGCATCCAGTCTTGGACCAGAAAGATATGGAGAATTCTTCAGATTTTGTCTATATCTAAATCAGAACAACTTCCAAAACACATACCAGAAATTACTGTGGGAATCAGTGGCATTTTATGGCTAATGCAGGTCTTACTAACTGTCCTTAATGGTCTATCTCACCTGAGTGTTCTTGGAGGGCTAAACAAGCAAAAGACTTCAGAAATAAAAGAACTGTGACTAATGAACCTCTGAACCCTAATCCAGCCTTTGAATAGTAATATCTTCCCTTTCGCTATATGGCTTATTGGACAATATTGTATTTTAGGAACATATTATCTACACATAGATACAATGAAAAATTGGGTATTATTTCAATCCTGAAAAAAAAATATCGCTCCTTTTTCCAGGTGAGCACTTGACTTAAAACTGTGTTGACACCAAAGACAAATCTGACTTCTTTCAAAACTAAACTCAACAAATGAAGAACGCTGATCTAGCCTTAGCTGTAAGACAACCTATATGATCCTGCCTAGAAAGTGTAGCTGCCTCAAAAATTATCTAAGGTTGAAAGTGAGCCTGTACTAGAATACCATCCCTTTCTAACGCTAAAATTAAAAATAGCAGTTAAATTTAAATTAACCCATGATGATTACAAAGAGGAGTTACAAGACATGAGTAAGAATATCCCCAACTTATTTTTGCAAAGTACGACATAGCTGACTTTTCCACAAGCAACCATCAGATGTTAATATGAGAGATGTTTACTTTTTCATTGAGAAATCCAGCAGATAGCAGTTTTGTCTGGCCTCAGTGTCTCTCTAAAGATTATATTTAGTGTGTTTGTTTAGTACACTACAGCATGTATTTCAGGTTTTTTTCTGTATAAAAATGGGATTTTTTTTTTCCTCAAGAAATATTCTTAGATTGACTGACCACGAAAGCAGCTTATATCACTCTAAAATGCAGGAAAGCCATAAACCCTTGGAAACAAAATCCACATTAGTGCTTCTAAAGCAAGAAGACTATTTAGAATACTACTATATCACTCCACACAGAGTAATAAAGTCTGTCAAAGACTTCATGACCAATCACTTGCAGAATAATGGCTGTTAAGAGAAACAAATCACCTCGGTTATGCAGGAGAAACAGGGCATACCTATGACTTAAAATTATCTACATGTTTTATGAGACAAGAGAACAGGGCAAAATAAATAGAAACCTTTTGTACTCAAAGCTTGAGAAGTAGAAGAGTCCTTTTGGGGTTCAAATTGTGATTATAGATTATTTTAGCTTCAAATCAATGGCCTTCTCATGAAAAATGAGGGCATAGGAATTTGAAAAGTAAGTGTGGAACAGAAATTTAACATTTTAATTTAACTTCTTAAGCATATGCTTGTTCTGATGTCTCTCTCAATCCATTGTCCTTTCTTTCAATGTTACAAATTATTGTTATGGAAATTAAAGTGGTATTACACATCCAAGGCTCTTCAGACAGGGACTAAGCTACAGAAGCTGCAAAGCAAATATTTTCATGTGCTCCATAATAAAGAATATGCAATAATATATATACTCAGTAATAAAGAATGAAGGAAAATTTAATAAGGGTACCAACACAGACAAAAGTGAAAGAGCTGCTACATCTCACGGACTTGTTGAAAAGGCTTTTTTTCATGAGATGGAACTAGAACTATCTGCAAACACAGTGCTTTTTAAAGTACTCCATATGATGCCACTTTTCTACAGACACAGATACCCATGCTCTATCTGAATCTTATTGTTTTATATTCAGCCACACAAGCAACAAATATAAAGGGAAAATACTGCATCAATGCTATCACTCACACTCCACTACAGACATGGTTTTTACCAAACATGTGCCTTATATCTCCCTTCAAAGGAAAGACTTTAAGGCATTCTTGTTATTTTCCACTTCATTATCCCTTTGACTACATGACCTTTTAATATTTTGGGATGTGACTGATCATGGGAAAAGTCAGTAGAGTAATAGTGCAAACAAATGAAAGTCAGCTTTCAAAATATTATATATCCTTCAAAAAGGCATCCTAAAATGAAGCACAAAAGAAATAGATATTTTCCTAAATGCTTTGTACATAATGCTATGTTGTGTCAAAGAGGTAAAAATCACTGAAGTCTTTCAATCTGTTAATCAACAGCCTTTTGTCTTCTACATTTTCTTCTATATTTTAATAGGGATAGAGAAAATATTCATCCAGGAACAAGTTGTGAATATTAAATACAGCTCTCCTTTATCCTTTTGTTTCATGGTTCACTTTCATCAAAATGTGAAAGCTGACATGGTACTGAGAAGTTACAGACTCTTCCTTAAAAGAAATTATTATTTTTTACCAGATGATACACAACTGCTTCACTCATTGATTTTTCCCTGGCTTGGGTCAGATCTAATCAATGAAGCACGTCCACTCCTTTCATCCTCAAAAATTAAAAAGAAGATATGGTAAAAGTGACTTAGCTTTATCTTCCAGTACAAAGCAACATGAACTTATACTAAAACCATTTGTTGTCCACTTTTAAGACAACAAAAACTTGTTTTTTCATTTACAAAAGGACAGAACAACTTTCTGAGATATATGAGAACAAAACAAACGAACAAAAAATCTATTTCCTTAACCATCAAGGCTTTTTAGACTGCAGAATTTTCAGCTATTTTCTAGTCACAAATCTGGGAACAGACATTAAAATTAAGGAGACAAGGATCTACATGTTTATGAAATACCTTCAGCGTTTTAGTCAAAGGAAAACACATTTGTTATGAGACAGAGTTCAGAGGTGGGGCAAATCTCCAAAATATCTAAAAACATTTCATGCAATAATCTAACTGACTGAAAAAAGGAACAGGTTGTTCAAATGTTCTAATTTGTCCATAGTGAATACTAAACTGAAATTCAACCTTATGCTGAAGTTAATAAAGAATGAGGATTGTTAGCAGTCTGGTGTGTACCAGAGGGAGCCAAATAAGATTATCTGCCTACAAAATATAAAGCAATACTATGCAGAAAATAGTACAGCAATATTAGCATGACAGTGCATCTGAAGTAGTAAATTTATCACCCAATAGTGGTTATACTGTTTTAAGTATGCCAGGAAGGAAAACTGCTAACAGCTCCAGCAACTCTTTACCATTCAATTGACAAATATAGACAAGGCTTTAATAAGCTGTGGGTATGTCTAATTTGCAAAATATAATGATGTATCCAAGTAACATCACGGCTAATTCTAAGTGAGCTATTTCAGGTACTGCTGACAGCACAGCTTAGCAATTGCTTCTGTTCTTTACATTAAAAAGTCACAAGGTAAACTCATTAACAATCCTGAGAGCAGGAAATGAGTTGCAGGACTCTTCTAAGTGCTCTAATCACCAGGGTACAGAATCATGTTCCTCTTTTCATAGTCTCTTTTCTGGCACAGTTCATGAGTTTTTCCTTCATAACTTTAATAGAACGCATAAGGACATGCAAAGTTATCAGTAATGTGGAGATTGCTCAAAGAGAACTGAATCAGATCTTTCACTTCATGAGCATAGATTGCAATTATTCACCTATTACAGTAAAGATAGGCAGCATGTTAAACCTCCTTTACAAAATCCTCTGAGTCTATTACCGGATTTTGATGGAAGGGTGTCATTTAAAGGTTAAGCCTCAGTAAAGAGCTTTATGTCCAGATGTGGAAATCTGAGGAAAAGCAAGTTTTCTAGCACTACCACTCATAACTTGATTTTATAAGCGTGAATGTGGAAAGTACATCTTACTAAGAGCTAGGTCTATATCACACAGCTACCATAGCAGGCATTAGCATGAATTAAAAAACAATAACAAAAAATTATTATTTCCACTTTTAGTAGGCCTGGTTGGCCATTTCAAAAAAGATATATTTTTGACCACCTTTTATGCAGGGAGAAAAAAAAAAATCCATGTAAGTAGTCTGCAGTACTATGTCATGCTCTTCTTACTTAGCAAAGTACTCTAAAAATCAAGGACACACTTACTGTTATAAACCTGGTACTTTTATGTATCACTAGCAACAAAGATTACATACACAATTGTGCTTCCTCTGTGCCAAGTGAATAAGAACAATTGGTGCTTTCCACTGGTTAATTTCTGCTTGCATGAGGACGTGGCATTGGTGCAATAAGTTTTCTCTCTGTGAGGAGCTGCACGAGGCCAAGGACATGTATATACAAACACCTGAGTCAGTCCTGCTGCATTTATACCACTCTGTAGAGACACTAGATGTACCTGGGCAAACCTCTCACAGAGCTCCTGAGTGATAGAGTTCTGCATCATCCTGAGTTGTACAGTGTCACAAATGTTAAGTCAATTGGCACCTCTGAGCCACAGAAAGTGCCCAGTTTTACTCAACAGTGATTTCTCTTGTTTACTACCTTTCTGTATCTTTGACAGCAGCTCTTCATCTGCTTTAAGTTCTCTAGAATCCACATCTTACCTACCAGGGGTGTGTTTGCATTTCACTAGGGCACAGTGTTTTCACTAAAATCTTAACAAAATCACAGACATTAAGAGAAAACTACCGTGCATTCTCCCAGGTGGCTTTTACAGTCATTTATTTCAACTCCTAGCAATTCCAGGCTAGAAGATCCCACAGGTAACAGCAGTGACAGAAGCTCCCACCAACTATAAATAGGAAGCAAAGTTAATAAATAAGTCATTTACTTTATCCAATCGATTAAACGTCTGTTGATGGAAAGTCTATATATTGCTGCAACTTTAACAATCAAAAAGCTCTTATCCTAGTTAAAATGAACTTTCAAGTAAAAGCATATATTAAATATAATTTCAGCTTAATTTAGATTTCACTTTTGAAGCTTTTGGACACAGTCCTTCGTATTGGCATTGATCAAAATAGCCTGAATGAAATCCTGGAGCTTGGCTCTGTAAACAGAAGACTTTAAGTAAAGTGTACTTCAGTTGTGCAGACCCAGTGATGATCCTTCATAAAGGAACTGTATTTGCCATAGCTGTAATCTACTTATTTTTATAAAAACACATTTCATCTTTTGGAATTAGTCACCATATCCAAAATGAGATATGATCAGAAACCTGCTGAAGCTCCATATGAATCATTTTTAGTAAGTATCAGATGCAAGCTGATCCAACGGCTTCACAATATTGCTTCAGGACAAATAAAGCTAAATTAAAATGTTGTTTGCAGAGTCATCATGCTTAATATAAGAATGGGACTCATTTTCTTCTGGGAGAAGGCTGGCTGCTAGTGAGGAAAGAAATACACCTAGAATAGATGCTTGTAAAATTCATACTCAAGTATGTGAATCGCCTGGACCATTAAATTTTTGTTCCCTTTAAGGAAACACTTAACCAGGAGAATCCAAACCTAACATCAGTAGGTTAATGACTAAGTCTAAGAAGAAGAATAATGAAGTATAGCTGATGAACTTTTCCTCCTTAAATGCATATCTGAGGATAGGTCATTTATAAACTCTGATCAAATCTCTTTTGCAAGCCAAGATTTAGTTTTGCTCCTCCATACTTAGAAGATGGAGGTTTCTGGAATCAGTCAAGGTCTGAGACACAAATGGATGTTGACTACTGCAGAGCATTATGCTCAAAATCTTGTTTATGGGGAGAGAAAAAAGTGCCTTATATATAAAGCCAAGAATTTATCATTAGTATAATAATCTAATATGGCATTACTATTGAAATCTTGACAGTCTAATCCAAGAATCATTACGAGTATGCATGCAACTGGTATCAGGAAAAGAGAAAAAATGCTTCTATTCAAGAAAGTTGTTATGATAATACAGTTAAAATTATTACACACAGTATTTTTCGTTCGTTTCTCTGATATTATGCTTTTGCTTCCTGTGGGTTCTAAGACAATTGTTGTGATTCTGATGTTTGCAATGGGTGATGCATCTGATGGTTACTGATCATCATCTGTTGATGGCTTTTTCTTCTGTCTAAACCCAGAACTTGGAGTAATTTTTTATATGTTTCCCAACATGCTTTTACACCTTGCTTTCTCTTCATTGGTCTGCAGCTATACAAGACATCTGAATTTACATATATGATGGTGTTTATGTAGGTGATAGACTCCTTATTTGTTCTCCTTGTAACTCCTAAAACCTGTTTTGCCCAGCTCCAAGTCTTCATTTCTTTGACCATAAATGATTCCTTTATACCTTCAGAGTCTACAGTGCCAAGCCTGTATACCCTATCTGTTATCATCCCACACCAGTACACCTTTTCAATGCTTTCTGTACTTTTCTACAGTGTATCCTTCCTCAGGCGTCTACTATCATACCAGGACTGTATTTCTCTACACTACATCATCCTTCCAAACCAAACCATTCTATGACTGTATGACGATTATGTTAGATAATAAAAATCTCATTCTACATAAAACAATTTCTTGTTCCAGCTATCCATAAGAAACTATTGTCATACTTACATAGATTTTTTTTTAGGAAGTAAAATGAATTAGCCACAGACATCTGGTCAATTAGAGAAATTGCTGTCACAGCTAAACCACGTACAGCAAAGCTGCAAGGAGTTCAAGAAGGGTCCAGAGAGAGCAAGTCAATGCACCTCAGTCCCTGCAAACTCAACGCAAGGTTTATAGCCAGTTGCTAGCAATTGCAGTAGGCTATGACAGGGCTGCACAGTTGCAAGAGCGATCTGGCAGCCAAGCTGGCAGCAGCTTCAGATGGCAACTACACTAGCCAAGGTACAAGTTCAGCTAGAGAGCTCATTGGAGAGTGTCTGTGAAGATTTGTGCCAAAAAGACATTGAGACAACTGCTGCATAATGGTAAATACAAGCTCATATAATTAAAAAACAATTTTCACTTAAATGAAGGGCTTCATTAGATTTAAGTTATTTTCTTTAACAAGTAATGAACTATGAGGCTTAAGGCAATTAAGCAGTTCTAAAAATCAGTGATGAAAGGATATCAGACAGTTAGTGAGAGACCATATATTATTAAAGACTCTTCAATGCAATACTTATGTTTTAAGAAGATTAACTGAATAGACCACAAAAAATAGCCTTCCTTTAAAAGAAAATATCAACAGCGATAAAAGCAGATTAATAGAGATGAACAGTATTTGAACATGTTATTTCAACTGATTGTTTTATAATGATTTATATTCTTTTAAAAGCTGAAGTAATATTGAATGTTGAAGGAGAAGAAGGTTGAAAGAAACATTTCAGAATATGAGACAATAATTTGTTTTCCCAATGCCATAGCAGGTACAATACAGCTCTACTCTAATTTCCAGTATGGCAAAAAGAAAAAAAAAAAAAAGTTAAATAATGGAAGCACTTCACATTAGTTATTTTAGATTCTGCTGCAGTAGGGGAGGGGGAAAGTCCTTCCTACTCCAGGGAGGTCTGGCATTTATCACTCTACTTCATGTGACAGCTGTGTTTACAAAGATGATGTAACAGAAGTCTGCAGATATAACCACTGCTTTGTTCTCTTAATTAGAGAGATGTAGCACCAAAGTGCCTTTCCATTGTGAAAAGGGATACATAAATATTTTACTTTCTAAATCAACATATATGCTCTGTTTGTTTATTAAAGCTCACACTCTTTGCTGGGTAAAAGAAACCTGTCTGGATGGTTGGGCCTAAAGAGTGGTGGTGAATGGAGTAAAATCCAATCGGTGGCTGGTCACAGGCAATGCTCCCCAGGGCTCAGTACTGGGGCCAGTTCTTTGAATATCTTTATTAATGATCTGGATAAGGGGATCAAGTGTAATCTTAGTAAGTTTGAAAACTACACCAAGTTGGCCAAGGCCAATTTTACAAGGTTCAAGAAGGCTCAGTGCTGGGTCCTGCACTAGGGTCACAAAAACCCTGTGCAGGGCTACAGGCTTGGGGAAGTGTGGCTAGAAAACTGCTTGGCAGAAAAAGACCTGGGGATGTTACTCGATAGCCAGCAGAAGATGAGCCAGCTTGTGCCCATACACTTAAGAAAGCCATTAGTATCCTGGCTTGTATCAAAAATAGGGTGGCCAGCAAGACTAGAGAAGTGATTGTCCCTGTGTACTTCGCACTGGGAGGCTGCACCTCAAATACTGTGCTCAGTTTTGGGCTCCTCACTACAAGAAAGACAATGAGGTGCTTGACTGTGTCCAAAGAATGGCAACAAAGCTGATGAAAAGTCTAGAGCACAAGTCTTATGGGAATGGCTGAGAGAACTGGAGTTGTTTAGTCTGGAAAAGAGAAGACTCAGGTGGGACCTTTCTCTCTACAATTACCTGAAAGGACGTTGTAGTGAGGTGTTTGTCATTGTCTTCTCCCAAGAAACAAGGACAAGAGGAAATGGCCTCAAGTTGCACCAGGGGTGGGTTAGATTGGATACTGGGAAAAATTTCTTCGCTGATAGCATTGTCAAGCATTGGAGCAGGCTGCCCAGGGAAGTGATTGAGTCACCACCCCAGCAGGTATTTAAAAGATGTGTAGATGTGGCACTTAGGGGCATGGTTTACTGGTGCTAGATGGCAGTGCTAGATTAACTGCTGGACTGATGACCTTAAAGGTATTTTCCAACCTAAGCAATTCTGTGATCCTCTGTTTCTATCTGCTTCCTCTATTGATGAAAGTTGCTCCCACTTTTTATTAGTGCTAGACCTGTATTATCATTAAAATCAACACTAGGAAATTGCACTCCACCTCATTTGGTGCATCAACAAAGTTGTATTCTGTTACTGTATAATACATAATTGTTGCAAACCTTACTTCACAGGTTTTAAAAGAACTAACACGTAAGTTACCTCAAGTTCTAAGTAGAAGTTGCAAGTTTCTCTGAATTCAGTTTACTTTGATGTTTTTATACGGTGGAAACATTTTGCCATAGAAACCTTTCAGGTCCAAGTATTTTCTTGAATGAAAGAGTGACTTAGTGCTAGTGGAGAAGTTTAATGTCTTATAGGAAAATAATATGCCATTTCCTCTTAAGAATACCTATGTGTGATACTGCCCACAGAGCTATTCAACCAGGATTACTAGCAGGTTTTTTCTCATCTTCTATTTTCTTCTTTTTATACATCATCTATTTGCATTTCTTAGCATATTAACATTTGAAGCTGAGCTGTTTGAGGTTGAAATCATACTTCTTCAGTTCAGTAGCTTCTAGCATATATGGATGACACATGAATGAAATGCATTACATTAAAACATATGTATCAAGAAATAGCATTTGCCTTTGTAAATGGAATTTTGCTAGACTTGTTATTGCATGAATTCCGGTTTGAAGACAAATCAAATAGGTCATGACAAGGAATAACAGAGGCTTTTTTACTTATAAATAAAAATGTCACACATGTACAGAATATTGCCTGCTCCATTAAAAATAAAACACTAGTAACAGAGCCTTGATATGTAAATTCAAACTAAACTTGCACATGCACAACGATTTCAGTAGAATGTCCATGGCTGTGAAAACCAGCAAAAGATATTACAGTTAAACAACTGTGTGTACTTTTGAAATTTGAATAAGTTTAAGCAGGAAGAGGTATCTGTAAAAATATCTCATTCTAAAGACCTAAGGAAAAAAAAAAATCCTATTTTCTTTTAAAAACAACCATTTACTTTATTTTTTTTTTTTTTCATAAAATGAATGGGTCAAAGCAAGAACAAAAAAGGTTGTTCTGATAAAACTAAGCTAACTTTATTTAGCCATATTTAACCTCTGTGGTCCTAAAGATTCCTGCTTCAGACAGTGATTTCAAATGAAATTCATATTTACTGAATTCATAAAGAAACACATTCCTCTTTGCTGGGACACAAATAAAATTTTAAGGCTCACTACTGGAAACCACCACAGCCAGTGCCTAACCAAGGCTTTCATCCACTCATATATCAAATTTTACAAGTCACTAAGTAGTAGATTTATTCAATGTTTGAAATAACAATCAAAACCCTTCCCTCTGAAGAAAGAAATGTTATTAACTCATAAAACACCAAACCAAACCTAACCAAACAAACAAAAAAAACCCAAAAACCAGCAATGTGAATTAGAGCTGGACCTGTCCTTTGAATGCATTTATGGGCTTAGAAAAAAGCCATTGTTATAGGAACACACATAAACATTATACTCATTTGGAAGATTAAAGTTCTTAGCAGCCCTTATCAGAGGAACTGTGATGTTAACCCCCGCATATGGACAATTTTACATCTTGGTATTTGCGCCTATCCAATAGGACTGCCAGGAACATTTTTCATAACTGTACTGTAATTGAACAGCTTTTTTAGGTCTCAGTTTCCACATTTGGTACGATGAGAGCAAAAGGAAAGGAAAGAACCTGAAAATAGATATCTTGAAGCAAATTATTTCAGTAAAACATTCAAAATTTATATCTTTATGTTTTCTTTGTTTTGTTTAATTTCAAATCTGAAAAACTATTACAAACCTCAGAGCTCAGTTCTATGCTTTCTTCACCTTCTCCCTTAAGGCATTGTGCAGTCTTCATTTATGAAATAAGTAAGCCCTAAGTTTCAAAGGAGAAATGGGACTAACATTTAAAAGAAATATTATGATAGATAACATGTCATTATATTTGCTTTCCTTCTTGCACCCAAACACTTCCAGAGAAAATATAACCAACAGTCAGGAAAACAAATTATATTTAAAATATGTAAAACACTAGGATTTTTAGATTTTTCACATTCCAAACCAAATGATTAAGTTATCTGAAGAGCCTCAGTTTGTTTTTGTCAAACTATACTGAAAAAACCCACAAAATATAGGGTGTATATATCTCAATAGGAAACTTAGCAAATTTAATTTCATTCAAAAGGAACATCCTGTGAAAGCACTTCAGTGGGGACCAGATTTCTGGTATACATAGGTGAAGTCATGATAAGGTCTAAAGGCCAGAAATAAGTTAAACAAATTAGACTGACAATGAATTAACAGCGAAGATAATGAACGAGAACAGTTTACCTAGAGATGTACATGAACTGTTCATCATCACAGACTTCAAATTGAGAAGCATGTATTTCTTGGCCAGAAGTTAAGAGCAAGATGTGAGAATTATTGCAAGGCTTTGTGGCCTGGGTTGTACAAGAGGTCAATGCACACTATTATATTGGTTTCTCCTGCAAACAATTAATCTCTCTCACTTTAATTAAAGCTAAAATATGCCTTCCAGGAATATGCCTTGATAGCTGTGCTACTGAAACACATTAAGTGTCCTCATTCCTCAGAAAGCGTGAAAATTATAACTCTCCTTGAAGACTGGGGCAGTGGGGAAGGTAACAGTTCAAAAGGAGCCTGCTTCCCTCAGAGGGAATTCATTAGCAAACTCTCACAGCTCTGGATCCCCATGGGAATTTTTAACCCAATGGCATGCCCATATAAGAGAATCAACTCTCCAGTACCTTCTTCTAAACCCAGTAGTCATTATTTACTAATGTAAGAAAACACAAGACCTCCACAGACAAAAAAACTATGTCAGAAGTGGCAGACATTTTAAAAAAATCTAATGGAAGCAACATGAATGCAATGTACGTACAGAACAATTTGAAAAGGTGTTCACGCTTTCAAAGCTTGTGGCACAGTGGGACCCATCAACGTGCCACCCTCTGAGTACAGCACAGCTAAAAATTAGGAGAAAAATCTCTTACGAATCTACCTTAACGTTTTTCTCACCCTAACTTGTGAACCATGTTTGTTTCAACATTTAAAAGCTTCAACACTTTAAAGAGTCAAATTCTCTTAAACTGTTTGTAAGCTCTTTTGTTTCTACACATTATTTAAAATTATTTTTGCTGTGACAACACAATGGCAACATGACGGCACTATATTTTCCATCAGTTAAAAGGTTTTAATGGATAACATTTCAAGAAGCTGTTGAGAGGCGCTACTTAAAAATAAGATTTTTGAGCCATCTACATTATGGCAAATTTCAATAGCACATACAAAATAAATCTCATTTAATGCAGTGTGTATGGAAAAGTATTTACTAAAATCCTCTTTATGTAACTGTCTTTTTCATCAATTCAATAGCTTTGGTAATGCATCAGCAAACACTATCTTGAAAAGTAGCTGGGGGCTTTAGTCTCTTTTAATGACCAATATTGATTTTATTTCAAATCTATCACTCTGCAAATGCAAAAGCTCATTGTTCAAGAGCAGTCTCTTACTGGCCCAGAAATTGTGTAAGAGGGTCACACATCAGGATTCATAGTGTTTGAACTTTCTCTTCAACATGGTGAGTGAGAATGCCACATGCTTGCACCTGTCTGAAATACCAGACTCAGTTTTGGCTGAAGTCAGAAGAAATTCTTGTATAGACATGAATATAATACATAATGTATTGTTGGTTACTGAAATACAGGGGAATAGAATAGACTATTTCAGTTGGAAGGGACCAACAATGATCATCTAGTGTAACTGCCTGATCAAATCACAGCTAAACAAGCTAAATCACTTTATTAGGGGGATTATCCAAATGCCTCTTAAACACTGACAGGCGTGGAACATTGATCACCTCTCTAGGAAGCCATCACCTCTCTAGGAAGCCTGTTCCAGCATTTGACCATCCTCTTGTTAAAGAAATGCTTTCTAATATCTCATCTAAACCTCTCCTGGTGCAGCTTTGAACTGTTCCCATACATCCTGCCACTGGATATCAGGGAGAAGAGATCAGTACCTCTTTCTCCGCTCGTCCTTCTCAGGAAGCTGTAGGAAGCAATGAGGTTGTCCCTCAGCCTCTTATTCTCCAAACAAGATAAGCCCACGGTCCTTAGCCATTCCTCATAGGATCCTGCTTCCAGCCCTTTCACCAGCTTTGTTGCCCTGCACCTGGATACATTCAAAGACCTTCACATCTTTCTTAAATTGAGGGACCCAGAACTGCACACACTACTTAAGATGAGGCTGCACCAATGCAGAATACAGTGGGATAAACACGTCTTTTGACCAGCTGGTATACTGTGCTTGATGCACCCCAAGATGCAGTTTGCCATCTTGGCTGCCAGGGCAAACCCCTGATTTACGCACTGAGCCTGTTGTTGCAGCCTTCCTGGTCGATATTTTCCTGATTACATCTCTGATGTAGTTGTGTATATAAAAAACCTACAGCTTTTAAACACTACCATGTAAATTGTCTTTATCAGTGTCATCAGCACCAACAATCAATCTATTTCGTCTTAGCCCATTCTAGCTGGACTTTGATATGTCTGGTTTTACTCTAGGCATCATATAAATACTGTAAGCATGCCACAGATTTTTGCAATATTGTCAACCTATTCTATTTGACACATTAACATGCAGTTTTGGTGGGAAATCAAATAAAAATGCCTGTAAATTATTTTAAAATATTAATCAGAAGCTATAAATACCTGTTCACAAATAAGTTATGCATAATCTGAAAATATCATCATCTTGCATATAAGTTATCTTTTATAGAGTGACAGTGTTCTATTTATGCATAGATAGGCCTTTCATGGGAATATATTTTTTCTGATTTTATTCTTATATAAAATCCAAATTAATTTTTCACTGAACCATTCAATTACACAATTAGGTTTGCATTTATCAATTAATCTGAGTTTACTTTCTACATCCCAGTGCATATAAGGAAAAAAAAATCGTCGAGTCACTTGAGATAAAATGTTTGACTGCCAGAATAAAGCAGTCAGAATCTGATATAAAATGTGATCATTACTTAGAAACAGTGATAATACTATTCAAAATCATAACTGCTAAATTCATGCATGTGCTTTAAGGTGGAAAAGCAGACAAACACCACACGTTTGTGCCTTAAGCATAACTTTACTACTCATAAGGAATATAATTCTACGGGGTTAAACATCGTAGCTATCAGCCCTGCTTCAACAAGTACTTATACACAGTTCTAGTTTTCAGATGATGATTTCAAACACTTACTATGTGTTTTCCTACGCAGAATTCTTAGAAGCTAACATGTTTTGGTTTTCCTCATTTATTTATTATTGACTAAATAAGATTTACTTTTGCTTAATGCAAAAATGCAAGAAAATAAAAACCAGTCTCTGTAAAAGTCTTTGCAGCTCTTGAGTTCAAAGCAAGTTTTCCAGCTGAGTTATAAAGTCCTGAAATGAATTTCTAATGAAAATGCTAACAGGCCTTTAGCTACAGTGGTGCTAGCGGGTGTTGTTAAAATAAATAGAAATCCCTGTCAGTGCCAGAAAAGAAGTCCATCATTAGAGGCACTTTTCTAGAAGCTTTTTATTATATCTTGGTGATGATAATCTTCCCACCAGTGGGCATGCTGGGTTTTGGCACATATCAAGCTTGTCAGAATCATTTTACACATTCCAAACAGCAGGCAGAATAGACAATAACAAAACAGAAAAGAAACTTTCTCAACATGATGCATATCTTTTTTCTCAGGAGTTGCTATTGCCTTTTTATCAGGGAACAAAAGCCACCATTTAACCAACCCACTATGCATATTAGAGCTATTGTCTGAAGTTACAGCAGGTATACCAGTACTTCTGGTCCACCCTCAGCTCTGACAGAATAGTGCAGAAGTAAGTCTCTGAGAGTGGATAACAGTTTTAGGACACTTCTTTTTACAGCCACATACCCACTATGGTCTTGATGCTAGGCAGATCTTAAAACAGCTTGTTACAGCTCTTTGTGTCCCCAAAAAGCTATGAAGGAAGACCAGGCTCGTCATAACCTTAGGATACGTTAGCTAATAGTCAGGCACAGACCTTTACAAATTCAGTTGTGCAGAGGAAAACGGTACAGGGCACAGTTATTCAGAATCACCCACAAAAATTGTCCTTTTTAAGCAAAAATCAGCAGTTGCCCTGTCTACCGTTCTCAGTGTCAAGAATTGCTACCGTTTTGCCAGAGTAGCCAAAACCTCACTTTTTAATACACCTAGACACCATACCATGGCTGAAAGAGACAAAGGAGTAACACAAGGCAATCATGGGAACTGTGACATAATCCTGTAAACATCAAAAAACTGCTCACAGTAAAATGTATGAGCTTCCAAAGATGTATTGGAAGGGTTGGATCTTACTGGAAGCAAAATCAGGAGTGACACTGGACCTTACTGACCATATTTCCCACCATAATTGATGCACACCACCATGTTACCTGGCTTTTTTGGGTGATAAGAACAAAATGTCAGTCAGTGACAATAACATGCTGCACTCACAGAAAAGGAGGAGATACAAGCAGAGGTGAAATCTGGCCTGCAGAACATCCATCACTGACAACTTTCCATTGGAGATGTAGGGCAACCTGTTCTTATTCTAAGTTTAGCACATTCACCATGGAAATGACTGAGCAATGGACCAATATAGGCCCTTACAGTGCTGCTGTTGATCACTTTTCAAAATGGAACAAATGAATAGGTAGTTATAGTAAAATAAGACAGAGACCAAGAAGGATGCATATCATGGGTGCCGCATCCACAAAAAGAAGTATATTGCATATGGAAATAATGCAGAGCTCTCCATTTTGCAAAGCAATCCCCAATTTACAGACTTCCTCGTACTAAAATGTACAGCATTTGTAAATGTCTAATTAATGCAAAATATACTATCAAGTCTGAATCTGATTTCAGAAATTACACCTATGATTTCACAAAACTACCTTTATAAATGATATGTGTAAATTCATTCACTGTGCTTCCTGAACAAATGTCCCTCAAGGTATGTAATGTGCTTCATTTATTACAGGATTTAACTAAAATAAGTGAAACACTTGAGAGAATTCGGTATTGTCCTCCTTTATTATACAAAATTCAAGAATATGTATTATGTCTGCCGACTGCTCTTTCTTTATACACATTTTTTCTCACAGTTGCGAATAACAGCTCTACCCGGACAGTGAACCTTTTGATTGACAAGACACCTTCATGCCTTCAGACCCAGGTTTTCAGATGGCAGCACATGAATGAAACTTGAATTCCACAGCCCTAAGCCTGCCATGATCCTTTTTGTATGACGACCATCAAAAGTAAAACACATCAGTTAGCATTATCTGCCTTAGCACATAAGTGAGAACAAATATTACAAAGGGCTGAGTTAAGGATTTACATTAAGGTAATATTTCCTCCTTTCAAAGCTGAAAACCTTTTTCTCAACTCCATATGCACAAGCGTACTTTTCTTGATACCTTTCTTCCAGGGTTTCTGCCCACCTCTCCAAAATAGTATCTTGAGGGAGGAAAACCAAACAAACAGACAAACAAACAAGAAAACCCCACATACTAAGTCTTCTGAAACTTTTCCAAAACTATATGCATGCTTCACGCATATATCAAGACTTAGCTTGGAGCAAGTTTTTAGTGCTAATTTATAAATCCTTGAAATATGGGGTTTAGAATAGAATGCTAATATAACTCCAACTATAGAAATGCTTGCAGGCACTGCTGTAATGAAAGAAATAATTACATCAATAAAATTATACTAGTTTGACATTAACAGTTTGCCCAAACAAACAATTCTGAATGACTAACAAGCAGTACAAATATGACAGTTATCATAAATCAAAGTTATCCATGACGAGGGTTCATGTAACTCTTTGTAATAATATAAAAAGAAAGTATCATTAGCAATATTAGGAATTTTGTTAAGCACACAATTATGAACTTTGTCTTCCTCTAAAAATTTCATCAACTATTATGCTTGGGAGTAAATACAACATAAAAAACAATATAACATCTATTTGACTGATTGTAGTTATTTCTGAACATAGGAAATCATCATAGTGTTATTAACTTTGTGGTAAAATTTCATCTAAACATTACATCATTCAGTTTCATCAATTATTGCAGGTGTTTACGATAGCAGTTTTCTATTTGTTAAAGATATTTTTCTTTCCATATTATTTGAGGAAATAAAAATAATTAAACAACCCAGAGTACTTTTAGCATGTGAACACTTTCATAAAATCATAAGTATAGATTCAAAAAATTACAGTCCACAGATCCTTCTGTCCACACCTATTTAAAAAGCTGCCTTCTACTTTCGTGTAGGATTTTCTTTTGTTCATCTGGTTTAAAATAGAAGCAAAAAATCTTAAAGCTAAATCTACACTATGTCATCCTTAAATTTGCTAGGACGTATCCCAGGAATGGGAATATATAAATATATTCATACATTTAGAAACTGATTTGATGAGTGCAAGCTTGTAAACAAGTCTCAACATGGGTTAAATGGTCACCTTGCCCCATAAAACGTGGCTAGCAATAAGCTACTGAGCTAAGGAAGTATTTCTTTTCTAGCTTGCCTTAAGATAGCAGGCACCACATTTAAAAGAGCAATAAATGAAATAAATCTCAAATCAAAAGCCAAATACATTTTCATAAATACTTGCAACTACCAGTAACCCCTGCCAAGGTAGGAAAATAACTTATTGAGTGAAGAAGAGAGTTTGCATTGGGAATATGGCAATTATCTGTGGACTCTACTGAAGCACTTTACAACATTTCTTTTAATATACTCCCATATGTGTTCTATTGATGAGATGATGAGTCGTTATAAGGTAAAGCCTAAAAGCATAATTAAATTAAAAAATATTTCCCAATAGTTTCTGAAGGATTCAATATTTTTCAGGCAGTTATTGGAATGGAAGCAAAATGAGTTTTTCATAATCTGGCCATTCTGTTATGGATTGCTCTCAAGTCCGATGCACTTAATTTGTGTAATGCATAGTGATGATCTATGATATGTAGCATCATCTCAAGCAGAACTAGTGAACTCTTTCTATTTCATTTTGAATAGCATACCCAGAGAGAAACATTTAAGTAAAATAAAGGGCTTTAGCGTGCAAAGTATGTTGCTACAGTAAACTGATGAGTTAAATTATATTGACAATTCTCCTTACCCTGATAAATATCTTGCTGACCTTTGCTATTATTACATAACAGACCATTGCCATGCACAGCCGCTAACAGAGCTATCAAACCTAAATATTACCTCCTTTTGTTTCAAGTACATAAAATTTTCAGCCACTACAAGAATAGCACAGCTTGAACTACAAAGACCAATGTATCTACACAGTCTATAACCACACACTGTTGAAAAGCTCAAAGGACAGCTTCAAGTAAGAGAAAAATTTCAAAACAGGTCTTATGTCAGGTAATCAATTACAGCACTGTCATACTAATGGCCATGGAAAAGCAAGGGAGCAGTAACAATAGGTGCATTTATCTTACCACAGTGCTGGAAAAGCTCCACCTGTATCCCCATGCACTCTGTCTTCTGCTGTCCCTCTGCGAGTGCATCCTGTGACAGTGGATCTGACAGTGGGAACGTTACCTATCTGTCATCCCATTTCCCTGAAAGGCACCTTGACTATAACTAATGACTAAAGGAGAGCAAGCAACTAACACCTTCTCCAGCAACATACAGGTTTCTTTGTTAGGATACTGAATTCGCAGTGAAGTACTGAATACATCTAAAGCTCTAAGGAAAAGGTAAAGCAACTCATTTTTGCAAATATGCAGAAATGTGTGCATATGTATGTGTGTGCATTCCCCTAATAGTTTTGCAAATCTTTACAATCTTAATCCCCCTTGCAGTAATTCATACTAGCAGGACAGTATTTTATTGCTAACAACCCTCATATCAATACGGCCAAAAATTACTGTGGCAAAAAGGGAAGCTCCCCACACTCTTTTGATTTTCCAGTATTTGTGGAATACTGGAATACTACAGTTAAAGGGTCTTTAAACCTGTTTGCTGTCAGAGACTATAAAGAGATTTTCAGGATTACACCTTATTTCACTTTGTGCCTAAAATGTAAGGAAATCATGAAAGCCTTCCATTCTAGTATGGATTCACAGTCTGAAAAAGATTCCTAAGCAAAACAGCATCCAGATCTGCCTTGAGCTGGCAATACTGAAGAGAATTACAGTCAGATGAAAAATCTGGGCCTTAATAACTAATCCTAGTTTTGTGAACTTTTAATTTTTTTCAGTAATGGATCTTTTGTTGTGTTGTTGCAAACCCATAAAATTTTACTGACAAGTGATTTATTAAGGAGAAGTTTAGCTTGGGGATTTCTATTAGCATGGTGTTTACAAATGGAGATGAGACAAGGGAGAATGTTCATTTTCATGATAGTGTCTTTTCCTCATAATGATAATAATATTTTTTCCCATCTGTCTAAATCTAATCTAACAGTGTTTATGAGTGGTTGAAGGCAGATTTTAATTAAGTCTTGTAGTTGCATTGATATGTATTTTAGTCCCTCCAGGGATCATTTAAAATTCCAATTTTCAATATAGGGTATGTAACCACTACATCATGTAGTAAGGAACTTGGGCTTGAAGCAGTTAATTTTGCATCCATATGTGGATGAATCAGCCAATTAAAACAAACATTTCTGGAAGGGCAGAGGTTCACCACATTCATATTCCAGAAACTCTTTTAATCTGCCAAGTGTCAAGTATCCTAGGTAAAATGTGAACAAGCAGCACAGTTTTATACTACTGTTTCCATTTTAGCAAGAAAATTATTTCACAGAGCCCTAATATGTAAAAAAATATTTTAAGCAGATTTTTTTCTTAAATCCACTGAAGCTTTTCACCTAAAATTTAATGTCATAATATTTTTCATAGTCCTTGCAACCTTCAGCTGTATCATAAAAATACAGAGCAAATCTAAATCAACCTACATGAAGTAAGGCACTTAGCTTAAAAAAAAGAGGTTTAGCTTTTGAAGGAAATTCCTGAACTTTAGACTGCCTAGGCCAGCGTACTGATATAAAGCACACCAATACTGAGGGCACCCTCAAAACTGATATGACATTTTTCTGTCCAAGCTGCTCACTCAGGCTGACAATGAATCTCTATCTTTGCTCTTCCATCACTGACAACAACTTAAAAACTGCTGAATTTGTTGATCACAATTTTCCTGTGTGAGGACATATGTATTGGTTGTTCAACTTCCACATTTTAAAAAGGAAAAAATAATTAGCTTTAGGCTTTGAATTTGTTCTCAGAAAAATCTCTACTGAAGTGACCTGAGCTTTATTCACAGTAAATTTTCATGCAGGCACTCCACACATTGCAGCAAAAAGCACACATTCCATACAGAACCATAAACTTACTGTTCACACATGCATTTTTGTCAATCCCAACATTTAGTTGTTTACACATATATTTATATACACAAGTACAATAAATGTATAGGTACCATATAATTTTAACAATATCAAAGATCACACAGCCTACAGAGATAAGAGTAGCTTACAATTTTTGTAAAATTAAAAAATAACTCTTCAGAAATTACTTGGGAGAACTGAGTACAATCATCTAACCTAACTTTATATGTGTAAAAATAAATTGGATGTCTGGTCCAAACCAATCATCTACACTGGTTCAGCAGTCAACAGAGACACTTTTGCCACTCAATGGATGTCTCATCCCAACTAAATTAAATGCACATGTGGGGTAGATGTTTTGACAATGCAAAACATGCGAAATACAGAGACTACTGTAATTACTAAACAGTGTCAGAGTATCTGGTGATGTTATATATAATGTATATGTTTAGGAAGTGTAGTGATAGGACAAGGGATAATGGGTTAAAACTTAAACAGGGGAAGCTTAGACTAGATATAAGGAGGAAGCTCTTTACTGTAAGGTTGGCAAGGCACTGGAATGGGATGCCCAAGGAGTTACTCCATCCCTGGCGGTGTTCAAGGCTGGGCTGGACAGAGCCTTGGGTGACGTGGTTTAGTGGGAGGTGTCCCTGCCTATGGCAGGGTTGGAACTAGATGATCTTAAGGTCCTTTCCAACCCTAACTATTCTATGATTCTATGATTCTATATGCAGCAGATTGATCACCTCCACTTAGAACATAGACCCGCTCATATCTGCAAAGATTTATTACAACAAAAGAGGAAAAATTAAATGTTCAATAATTGATAATAAAGACAGTGTATAGGTTATGTTACTGTATAGGGCATCCTACACCCCACTACAAAGCCTGGGGATTTGCCTGTTTTCCAAAGGAATGCTTTAAATTTTTACTAGGCATGTTGTCTAAATAACTGACCACTGAAGAT
>JANHGB010039744.1:0-24778 GCA_026283785.1 Coracopsis vasa
CTCTGCTCCCAGAAAAAAAGAGCCAGGTCTAAAAGCTGTTGGGACAATAAATTAAGGAAAAAAAAGAAAACAGTTCTGTCTCCTATCTCAAGCAGAACAGAAGGGTAGGAGGAAGTCATTAAGTTCAAAATGATAGCCTTTAAAGCTGTGTGTTATCTAGTATATAGCAGAAGGCACTTGAAAAATACCAGGACAGTATTTCAAAAGTAGGTAAAACCGTGAAGTGATGGGTTTTCACTGACAAGGAACTGACCAAAGTCATGACCTTGTTCCACAGGAAGCATAAGAATTCTTACAGACACGCATCTGTGTGAAACAACAAATTGCACATAAGCTGCCCTTCTGTGCAAAGCAGACCTTAACCCATATATAACCCCATTTTAAGTTTTTATTCCAGGTTCATTTCTCACAGGATGCATGTGCATACATGCATTCACACACATAAGAACCATCTCTGAGCTCAGAAGAAACTGGCCCTCTGGCTTTAAACCTTTACCCTGAACCTCAGGGTCTTTTGCATCTTTGCAACAGATGAAAGGAGAAAGAGGTGCAGTTCTCCATTTTAGGCACAAAACAACAGCAGAGGAAGCAGAGGAACATTTTGTGACAGCTTAATTTTGCTACATGAGAGTGAAAATGGTGTGAGAAAGAACTGACTCATGTATTTTTTGCAAAAACCCATCTTGTAAAAATTCAAACAATGACACAAACAGAACTGATCTATGGAGCTTTGTGGGACTGGAGCCAAAAAGACACAAGATACTTAATGAAAAAGAAAAAAAGATAAAAAAGAAAATAATCTGTGCACTCTGCAAGGTGCTCACTATCTTGTGAGCCATGTAGGATTGCAAACCTAACTGAAAGGGATTACATATCTGCACAAGAGAAGGCAGTCTATGATCAGGACTACACTTCGGGAAACAAAATGCTAATTCCAGAAATGATAATAAATATCTTCTGTACAATTCCATCTAAATTTAGTTGTATTTCTCTTGTTAGCTCGTGAACTACGCTGAACACAAAAGAAACCAAAGGTGTTTTGGTACATCCTATCAAATCTTCAGTCTCTGCTCTCCCTGTTTCTTCTATAGGTGGCTGGATCCTGAGCTAACGGAAAGCTGACACGACCACTATTTTGATTCCTCTGAAATGACATTCTTATGTCTCTTGAGAAAAAATATACAAAGGCAAACCAACAAGTTTTCAACATCACAAAAATGTGTTTCATATTTGAAAATTCTCTGAAGAGAGCTGGCTGAAATTCCTGTGCCATTCCCACGATAACAGAAAGTTTAAGAGGAAATTAATTCACTGTTGCATAAATTTTGCACAGTAAATATTGCAACTTTTTGTAAATCAAACAAACAGACCAAGAAGCCTTAAAGTACATTTCAGAATAAGAAGTTCTGAAATGCGTGGTGAAGTGAAAGAAGTGACCAAAATTGTCTTACTGAAACCAATGATCTGTTGCTGTTCAGGGGCATTGCAATTTCAATATCTTGTCTTTCTATTCTCTTTTCAGGTTAGATTCTTTGGCTTGACTATACTTTTTTAGCATAATAGGTGGGGTGACTCTTAAGAAATCCAGTCAGGATACTTACAATAATGTGTAATTGCCTTGTGTAAAGTTTTTACCTCTATAAATTGGTGTTAGAAGTATATAAAAAAAGACTTGGGATTAAGAGCATTTTGAACGAGATCCATCTTGATCTTGGTCCTCAGAGATATATGCCATTGCCAAGATTCTGCATGCATGCTATACATCCCCTGCTATATAAGACATTCCTACAATTCTCTGTGACTACTTTATGACATTTGGATATTCCTACAACTGTAATGGGCACCAGGGAAAGAGACTGCCTCCATCAGAAGACAATGTATTGGAATTCTGTCCTGCCATTCCACTCAACATTCACTTTACTACTAAATTTAACAGAAATCGGCAGCTCTGACATTGTTTCTTTATATCTCCACATCCTAGTCAGTATTTTTCTTGTGGGTGCAATGTGTTAGGAGAAGAGTAACCACAACAGGCTACCTGATGGGGAAAGGAGGAGAGGAAATGCAGAGCAGGATTTGCAGCTCGTGCCAGTGAGTGGACATGGAATTCATCCAGACACATTTCTCCAAGAGACAAACTCCTCTCCTAATCAGCTCATCTCATGTGCAAAGATATAAAGAGCCAAGACATCCTGTACTCTGCACAGGCAGACATAAAAATCTCTTCCCACGTATGTGTTTGGCAGTAGTCACAGTTTGAGGTAGATATTATCATTTTCCACAGAGGTTTCCTACCACTTCATGTGGATAAAGGACATTTCTAAGTAAATGGTCATTGGAAAGAAGAAAACTAGGAGCAGATGATAAAACTGTTTGAGCATATGTTCCAAGAATGCAGTAACCTTTTTGTCTCTGCAAACATATAAAATGAGTCAGAATTCCTAGATTAGGGTGGTGGGTTTTTTTAAATAGAGGGAAAGAAAATATTGTTACAACAAATATTTAGCAAACTGCTGCAATGTACTTAAAATTCTATGAATGCTCAGTTTTAATGCATGCAAAGAACGCCTGCAATCAGTTGGATACAGGCCTAATCAATTCCAAAACATTAAAGATATTTTTTTTCTTTTCATTTTCAGCTACAAATTTCTCTGCATATGCTTATGGACTCTGTGAAACAAAGCTGTGCAGCCTCTTTCGTGCACAACATACTTCAAATTTTGTATTAATCAGAAGAAGATTTGCATCTATTGTGAAGCTTTGTTCTCAGCACTTTCAGCTCCATTAAAGTGAAAAATGACGTATGTGAATTCCTGACACTGATAATGTTTTACAGTTATCACACATCAAAATACATGCCATGCACAATTGTGTATAAGAACTATTGAATTATTTTTTAGATAAGGTGGAGTGACAGCTAGCATAAATAACTTATTATTTACATATCTGTCCAACATTGTGATTTTGATTTAGCAAGTTAAAATTCCATTACAGATAGGGTTTCTTTCCCCTCAACAATGCATTACTCTAGTAGTCTACCAGAACAATAGATTTAACACTTCAAAGGAATTAGTAGTAAAAAGCTGCATACACTGAAATGGAAATGACAATTTAAACGGAGTGGATCAGGTCTGCAGCATCACTGTGCTGATAAAAACTGTCCTGTATTTCAAAGACATTTTCTACAAAAGAATGGAGATACAGGGGAAAAGAAAAGAACAAGCAGTGTGGTTGGGAACTGCAGGGCATGGGAAGTAAACACATAAAGGGTTGGTACAGAAACAAAGAAGGTAAATGGAAGGTAAGAGACAGAAGCTTGATGAAAAAGTTAGACAAGCAAGAAGGATGCAGTACAAAAAATCAGAGTGAGGAAGAGAGAAAAATATAGTCCAGAGTAAAGGAAATTAGAAAAGTGAGAGGAAACCAAAAGATCAATTGAAAAATTAGTGGGATAGAGGGGAGTGGTGGTGTCAGGAAGGCATGAAAAGATTGGGGTAAAAAAGAAACAAGAAGGAATAGGGGGATTGAGCAGGGGAAGCAGGCTATGAGTATGAAGGAGAGAGGAGCAAGAACTGAGACAGGTACAGAAGGCAGAATAAGTATATAGAAACTATGGAAGGGTAGTAGATATCTAAGGGAGAAGCCAGGGAAAGAAAGAAGAATAAGAAGAATGTGGAAGTGACTATTAAAAAAAAGACAATGATAACAGGAAAGTCAGGATGGTCCTCAGCTTGATTTCAGATTTTGATTTAAATTTCTACATCTTCTCTTGCTTTCTTTTTTTTCATTTTGTTGTCTCCTTTCCTCAGTCTAGCAGTCACAGATGCAGTCTAAATCAATGTGTTTACATCTGAATGAATATAAGGTACTTCACACGACAGCTAGCAGGAGAGCTACTTCTAGCAAATGCACAGTGAGTGATTCCTTTCTCTGTAACAGCATGCCAAGATTTAGATATTTCAGGTTTTGCAAAGAACAGACTGTTCTCTATGTTCAAAAAGAGAGAAGAGAGTCACGGCAGATTCTACTCTGCTAACCAAATCATGCTTCTGTTAAATACTTTGTTAATATCTCCTGAGGTTGTTCAGGTAACATGTCCAGCATTTAAACCAAACTCACCTGTGAATTTTACATGACCAGAATTCACCACCATAAATCTGTACATTCTAAGACTGTAAGTGGCAAATTTGGAGGCTACTTGGGAAAATTAAAATCAAAATGAAAGAATAATATACCTCAAAATTAATGACTATATCTTCAACTATTACATGTGATAACAGCATAAAAATACTATGTTTCCTGAGGTGGAATTATGGGTTGCCAAAACAATTAGTTATAATCATACAGGTCAAACTATAACTTCAATCATTTCTCAATGGAGCCAATGTGTTCTCTTTTAATTATTTTTTTTCCCTGAAATTGGTTTAATTATTGTTGTATTGTTCATAGGATTTGTAATAGCTCATCTCTTTTGATTTGTATTCTAATATACACCTGATGCAGTTATAATTCCTAAAGGGTCTGACATTATAGTTTACATTTCAGGATGCAAAATTGGTGTTTTCAGCATGATACAATCCATTTAATACATTGTAATAGTTTGTAAGTGGTCTTTTATTATTCATTAACAAAGAAGTTTAATGTGAAAATAAGCTACATGCTGACATAAGAGCAGCCTCTTCAGGGTGCCATTTTGGATAATCTTGTCTTCCCCACATTGCTTTGCAACACACCCTCGCTCTTTGTAGGCACCATATTTGCCAGCGATATCAAAGACCAACATTTATTTATTGTCCTTAACTTTTCAGTTTGAGTGCTTGTGTCCATTTGACCTTTCTTTGGTCTGTCTTCTAGCTGTGTGTTTTCAAGCAAACTGCTGAAGTGCATCTTAAACTTCACACACTTAAGTTTTAGGTGTTTTGGCTATGTAGGCATGTAAAGAAAGAACTCTGCTGAATATGAATTGACCTATGCATACACTTAGAAATAAGTTCCTCATGGAATTAAAGCTTCTCTTTATTGTAAAAGGATTTTATGGAATAAATTGCAGTTTATTACAAGATATACTAAATGTAACAGGTAGGCTTGTGTTACATGTGACAAGAATATTCTATCCTGGTTTATACTTAATATGGTGAAAGTATATTGCTGTTTTAACTTTAGGGCTGAAGATTTAGTTCAATACAGTAATACAGTAAAAAACACTGGACAGCCACTCTTCAATTTGGTTTTGATTAATGTCTATACAAAGAAAGATTAATAAACCCTACAAATACATGATAAAATAATATTATCAAAAGAAAACTAGCACTCAGAATTGAGGACAATCCAGAAGTAAATTTGCTAGTATAGCCTTAATTTGTATTCTTCAAGTGTAAAATTTCTATAACGGCTTAATTTCAGTCAACACACTGGGGTATTTTCCACATAGTTACTGGTCCAGTAAGTACCATTCTTGACTTTCACAGACTATGATGTACCTAGAGACAAAGCTATTCACATGAATGAAACATGCTGTCTCATTTGTGGGAGCTGGTAAAGAGCTTTGTTCTCCTAACCCTCTTATTCACACAGCATAAGTCAATAGACTGAATGAAGACTAGGAAGTAAGCATTACTGATGTTCAGGGTATATGGATTACACCAGCAAAAGTGAATCTGTCTAAACAGTCATTCTAAAAATCTGCTTCACGATTCTTACATCATTATCTATCAAGCGAAGAGTATTTTCTTTCTGAGTGACAGCTCAGTCTCCCAGGAGACCTGTGTTGAGCTGAATTCTGAATTCAAGTTTAAAATAGGCCAAAATATACAAGTAAAATACTACTTTTAACCAAGTGCTACCTCTATCCAGACATTCCTTTATGCTTATAACCTTTTCCAGGTTACATGTCAGTGTAATACTAGGCAAACTTTATCTCAGAAATTACAATGTGTATCCACTATACTTAACATTTATGACAATGTCAAAAGCCAGTTAGCTTTTCCAAGAAATCCACAAACTGCTCAAAAGAAAAAAAAAAAAACAAACTTTTTCTACCATGTGACCTCTTGAGAACATTGTTTTTTCTAGTCTTCCACTTTAAAAATGGGAATTTCGTCTCAAATGTTAAATATACTTGCATAAACACTTACTTCAGACCAAAGAGAAATTAACCCAATTCATTCAGAATGCTGCTTAAAGAGAAGTAATTACTCAGAATTCAACTGCTTGTCACGGTCCAGAGACCTGAGAAAATCCCAGCTGCATAAGTCTGTGTATAAATCAATTTCAGAATAATTAAAAAGCTCTGCTATTTTAGCCAAAACCCTTTGGGACAACTTTGAGCCAAAAGCAATGTTTGGGTTTCGGGTAAGTTGCTGGCAGCTTTTTGTCAGGAAAATTTTTACTGATGCTTTACTACTCTGTTGTTAATTGCAGCTTTGGCATGGCATTTTCTCACAAGAAACAATACGTATCAAAAAATCATTTTATTATTTGCCTTATCTAGGTGATTTCAAGGCAATCTATGGACCCATGCCTTACTAATCAGATACTCATAAGCTTTTGATACTTACAAACAGTAAGATATGAGGCTTAATTAGTTCAGAATAATTCTTACTTTACAGTAAGAATTGCATCTCTCCTTTTCGGACCCAAAAATACACTGCTACAGTGAAATATTGTCCCCATATGCCTAAGAAAAGGAAGCTGGATGCAAAGTCAGGCTGCAGTGCCACTTGACAGCCTGGTTCTATGTAGATGACTTGTTTCAGAAAGATCCACCAAAGCACTAACACAAGCACACCTTCCCCAGATGCATCCAGTGTAGCCTTTAAACCTTAAAGCACTGAAGTTTTCTATATCAAGAAAAAAAAGAAGAAACCACTATTCTTTTAAGCAAGATCTCTTTCAAATTAGACTACATGCTTGGAAAACAGTTTACAGCAGGCGCTTCCAGCCTACCCATAGCTATCTATATTCCTTTTCTTCAAGTAGCCCTCTTTCATGCTTATTATGTTCCTAAAGGTCAATAAACAATCCTCTGCTTTGAAAACACTATCCACAATCCATGCCATTTCATAGTCATTACATCTCTCTGAATAAAGCCTGCTTTGGAGACCAAAACAGGTTTTATCTGCTAAAATAATCCCATACAAAATCATGGTGTCCTGTAGCTTAATCAGTCCAGGTGATTAGCATGGACAATCATCCATTTCTGCTTTGGTACCCTGGATTTGGAAAGGATCCTTCACAACAGAAAGAGGGCCATGGGGTGGGAGTTCTAATCTCACTATAGATATTTTATTCCTGAATATGTCTGTAAAACATTCTGAAAATCTATCAGTGGGAGTGGCTGTAGTATTAGTAATCAAGTAATCATTAATTTACCTTCTGTAAGTAAATTAGCAAATTAGGGACCGGTTTTGCTTCCTGTATTTCATCTGTGCATGTGACGGGTTTATAGAAAATAAAAAAGTGGAATGTCAAAATGCTTGAAGGTTTAAGAAAGTTACACTTCTTTTTTTCAATCCCCCCAGAAGTTCTAATTATATTGTAAAACAATTAAACTTTGGGGACTTCATTGTCTAGAAGATTTTTCCATTACTTTTCACCATTTCATTTTAGTTGAGATACTAAATCTCTCTCTTGGTGAAAGTCACCACATTGATATTCACTGCAGTTTCTGAGTTCATTAGGAATTTTCTTTTTTTCTGAATACATTTTATCACAAAATCATAAGCCTTCGAATGTGCTACAGTTCCTAAGGAGCTTATGGAAGTCGCAGATCAGTGTAGACGCATAACACTGGCCGAGAGATGGTGCCACTGTCCACAGCGTGATCACTGAAGTACCTGTGACTGCTTGTTTAACTCAGTGGTGATCTCCCTGCATCTCACAGAAGGACTGTGTGACAACCTCCTGCTTTGCTATTGTGTGCTCAGAAGTGATCATCATCATTTCTTTATTACATTAGCAGTAGCAGAATCTATTGAAGTTACAAGCTGCGAGCACTGTTATCCTGGCATGACCATGTAGAGTTTAATTCTTTTCAGCTCTGCAGGTTATGTATCATCATGTTGCTCTGTTCATACCTTTTTTTTTTTTTTTTTTTTTTTTGAGAACAGTTTTGTTCAGAAAAGCTCTGTGGGATCTGGGGAATCTTTATGCCACATAAATGTAAGATAGTACTAATACAGCTTGTAAAGCCACATGCAGGGCTTGCTCTTGATCCCATTGAAGTCAATAGGATTTTGCCATGCTTTGATGAGACTAGAATGGGGCATAGAGAGCAGGGAAACAAGATTTTAAATGTTCAAGGGTTATTTTAAATTTTAACTCTGATATCTCATGGCAAAGAACCATTTTAACTACAAGGAAGTCTGTGTACATCACATCCTGAAACACTGAGTTCTGACAGATCTGCCTGTAGGAAGCCTGACTTGCAGAGGGCAAGGTAAATAAGGAGGAAGATTCATTTGGATAACAGGGGAGTCAGGGAGAGGAAGCTGAGGTTTCTGCCTCAGCCTCAGACAACATATTAAGTCTCTGAATAATCACATTGGTTGAAAGCAAGAAAGATACCCAGACACATAGATAACTGACTTGTGTTCGCTGATACGGCCATCTGGAGACATCGTGGATGTACATCTTCAATCCAATTCAAGTACTAAAGACTGTTTAGGACAGTGTTGGAATATATTAGTAATTTAAACATTGCCCTAGTGCCATCGGCTGTCCTGAACGAGATAAAACACAGCTTGCTGAACCAGAAACACCTTTTTTCTCACGCATACACTTTCTGTCTCATTATTAGTAAAGTCGATAGGTGTTAAGGAAGGGGCCTTTTGCCTACAAATGAATTTGCTATCCAGTGTACATTTTCTTTTCAATGACAGATATGAATTATAATCAGATACAATTTTCCTATTTAGTGAATAAGGGAAGGAGCCCTGAGGAAGAGGTACATAACCATAATGAAAGAGGGAGAGGAAAATAAACATTGACATCAAGTTCTGCATTTTGTAGCTTTCCTGTGCTTGACTTTGCAGTTTTGATGTGTTCTTTAAATGGTTCCATATTGTCACCTATATAGCTCACTACCATTTTGCAACTTTTAAAAGCAATGCAGAGATCTTTTCTGCTTGATCAGATGTAACAACTAAAAGTAGTAAAGTTTAATGTTTTTACAGTAGTAGATTATTTACTGTAAACCAGTCATTAAAAGGAGATGGGAAAAAGGTCCAGAAGAGCTTATGCTTGCAGAAACAGATGTTTAAAAATGCTCAAAATGGATGCTGCAGATCATGCTCTGAACCTGAAAAATTGTGAGAAACTGAAAAAATAAGAGATGCAAATTATAGGAGTTCTTATATAGTTCACAACTAAGTTGTACTGATAATGAGCCCTTCAAAATTAAATTGACTTTTCTGATATATAGGTTGACCCAGCAGAGAGTAGGAAGAAAAGTAGGGAAGCCACAGTGACAATCTGTAAAGTTACAATGTTAGAGGCTAAGCATTTGTAGTAGAAGCTATGAATCAGTTGGGAGAGTCATTTTGACAGGTGTGTTTTGAAGGCTTTCCCCTTATGCAAAATAAGTATTCCTTGGTTTAGAGAAATAAATGCAGATGGATATAAACTTTGGTAAATATTTTAACAGATTTCCCAGTTCCTGAAAAAAACTCCTGTAAGAAGGGATACCACCTTCTGCTTCAGACTGGCTGGATTTGTTTCCTTGTTTTCTATCTTTTTCTTCTTCTTCCTCACGTGACTTCATATTCATATGGATTTATCAGGCATTGTTTTCACAATCTTCCAAATAAATCTGAGGAAAACAGCCTGTCAAATGCAGCTATAACACAGAATTTTTCTTCTGACTGCATCTTCCTTCCCTATAAACAGGCAGAAATAGTCATTTGTCACAGAAAAATAGGAAAATCTATCTTCATAGCAGAAGAACAGAATAAATCTGACCACAGGTTCTCTTGAGAAATCAGAAAGTTGCATAACTTTCATGAGCTTATTTCCTTCCTGCTGTTGGCTTGGATAAAAATTGAAATATTGTAGAACTATCCTGTCTGTTTTTGTGGTCACTTTCTTTCATCCTCTCTTCCACACTGTAGCCATCTTTTGTATTAGCTTGAACCTAGCCAGCAAAATAGAGCTGGTACCTTAGGTTGGCCTTCTACATACTTTTGCTATATAAACATTCTCTCTTACATAGAGATTTTCTTTTTAAGGCTTTTTTCCTTTTTTTTTTCTTTTTATCTCTGATAGCTAAAAAGATACCAATTTACATTTGATTAATGAATTTGATTAAATGAATTAATCTGTTTCCCATTTACTAATGCATCACCAATTCCAGCATTGCCACATGCAAAGACAGTAAGAAAATTATTAGACAAACAAGTTTTTTGGACAACACAGCACTGTTTATTCTAAGCATTTTATTAACCTGTGGAATATTTTATTTCATGTTTTAAAGTCAGCAAATGAATCTGGCAATGTGAAAATATTTTGTTTTCCCCAACTTTCTGATAATTTCAAAATTGTATTTTTTTCCCCTAACTGCAACAACAAGAATTTTGAATTACTTGGAGCAAAATTTTCAGTGCATGCGGGGTTGAGGCCATTTGCTATCACTGAAGGGGAAGCAGCCACTAGGCACCAGGGATATCTCCTGGTCTTTCCTGATGGGTTCATAGGTAGCTTCTCCATAGTTTTTTGTTGCTGAACTGGAGCAATGTTCCTGAAGAAAAAAATTTTTGATAGTTAAATAGCATTCTCTGTTTTCAACAGTCTCATTTTCATTAATCTAATGCTGATGTCAGAGGATTTCTACTCCTTTATACTGATATAAAAAAATCTCACTCCTCAAGGTGTACAAGACAGAGCATTCCTGTGATTAATGTGAGCTGCCACTGGATGTCACTGATGTTCCACTTATATGACATACATGCGTCATATAACGTGATCTGGGAACAGAAGACCCTCTCCCACATGCACTGAGACAGCATTAATAAAATCTAGCCTAATGAGAAACATAACAGTTAAAGAGGTATCAGTTGGCTGGTTTAACACCAGAAGATTCATCTCGATTGGAGAATAATTTACAGGTTCATTCTACAGCTCGGTGGGAGGGTTCTCATTTTACCCTGCACCATTATTGTGTAGCAGCATGCAGTGATATGAGATACTGAGCTGCTCAAGCACTGAATTCCTGTTTCCAAAAGCTGCCCATCAATAGAAGGCAGCTGCTTTTGTAAACCTTACCATTAGACGTTACGGCAAAGATCATCCAAAAATAGGCATAGTATTACATGAGTAAAAATTGGGTAGAGTAAAAATTGGGTTGTTAAAGCCAAAATAAATATCTTGCATAAATAATTCTAAACATAAGTGTGTCCGAAGAGTTTATAGCAGTCTTATTTTATGGTCTCTAACCATTCTGATTTTTCTTGATATTTTTATAAGTTCTATGGAAAGAAAGAACGATATCTTCAGGGAAAAGTTCTCACTTCTTCATTCTTATAAACAAGAAATGACAAGCTGAGACAAACTAAGGAGTATGAGGTTCTGTCTTCATTTCAAGTTCAAACTTCTTTTCCTCTCTTCTGTTTAATTTCCTCTTTCTATTCTTTTATCAGAGATTTTTTACATTGTTTTAACTGATATCTTTTGAGTTAATCATTCAAAACAGAAAAGTATGACTAAAACCTAAGTTATATCACACTGTAATGAGCACTATCTTCACCCTCACAAGAGCTAAGGTTGTATATTTTTTTTCCTGTATCTCAAGAAGCATACTCACAGTACCTATATGGAACAATATCAATATATACATGACCTTTTGAATATGACTTCAGATTCTATAAACCAGGCTACCACTAGGAATTCAGGAATTACTGTGGAAGACCAGTGACTTGCAAAAGATAGTTTTCTTTTTGGCACAACTGCCTGAAACCTGTTATAGCCACTAAGACCAAGAGGTCAAATCAGATACCATTTATTGCAGAAACTTTTAGCATTGCTGTTTGATTTTATTATAATATATTGTTGGGCTAGTAGATGAACTGGTAACTGCAGATATTCTCAACCAGTGGTTTTATTTGCTTCCATGGTAACAATGAGCATTCATGTGCATTAGAGTCAGAAATATTCCCAGAGTTGACCTGTTATTTGCTAAAATAATTATCTCAACATTATAGAGGCAGATGAGAAAAGTAAATCAAGGAAAATAAACAGTACAAGACAGGCTTTCAAGAATTTTTCTTTCTGAAAGATTTTTCATGGGGTTTTTTTTTGTATGTTTGAAGACAAATAAGAAAGCACCCAGAAGGATGGTCATGCATACACACTCTCCACTGTAAATATAATAACAAGAGTAAAAAATATACAGTAAACCACATTTTTGATTCCTATTTTTCAAGAGACAACTTAAAAGGATTTTCCTATAGGCCTATCACAGATTGACATGGAATGGCAGCCATTCTCTTTACCATGATGACAACTGTCCTCTTCCCTATATATGGCATCTTCAAAGACAATACACCTCAGCATGGTGACGTGAAGAATTTTAAATTTAGTTTTCCATCCACAAAGTTCAGAGATTCAGCCGCAGCTACTAAAATCCCCTTTTTGTCTGTTTTAATTACTCTGATCAATGAATTTAGAGTCATATGGGATTTGAATGGCATTGCAGTGGTACAGGCCATAAAACCAAATAGAACTGAACATTCAAACAGTTTAAGAGATGGAAATCTTCTATCTCCTATGCCTAACACAGTTATACTCCCTTAATTAAATTCATTCTTGTCAGAAACATTTTATGCCCTTGTGGTAGACAAGTAGATAACTTTAAACACCTGTATTAGTAAAACCAAGAACAAATGTAAGAAAAAAAAATGAGGAATTAGAAAATCACAATTTCTAAGTTACTTTACTAGCTATCATAGGCAACTAAATGATAGCATTTAATGGCATAGTCTTCTGATTTACTCAGGAATACTGAGACACTGTTCAGGCTTTTTTATTGGAGCTTATTTGTTCACAAAATTGGAGACAGGTTTCCAAAAATAAGCTGAAAATTGTGGCTTACATGGTCCAACCGCATGTATATGTTTTTAAGAGTTTTAATCTACAGCTTTTGGTGTGAATCCAATTTACTCCCTCACTTGGTGTAAATACACATCATGAAATTCCCAAATGAAATATCTAGCTCACAGTCTAGCTAATTTCTGCCTTTGCTTGACCAGCACTTTTTATGCCTGATTAAGCTATATTAATTAAAATTTTAACTAAGTCTCTATGCAAACAAATATTAACTTTTCCAAAGGGCTTCTTTTCACAGTATGACTTTGAACTAACTTACAAAATGATAGCTGAATTTATCCTAACTCGCAAAAGGTAATTCCCACTTGATCTTCCCGGAAGTCATTCTTTTGGAAATAATTTTGCACACCATAGTGGTGTCATTTAAGAACAGAAACAAGAAACAAGTTTACAAGAGATATCTGAAGTTGATAAAAAGACTTTTTATTCAGTGTGACAGTGGTTAGAGAATGAGTTACCATCCCTGCCTTCAGAAAACAGAAACCTGAGAGAAAAATGTTTTATGTTTAACTATAATAACTATAGTTAGATAGACATTTCCATCCTTCTGCTACCATTAATCTTTGTATTTTATCTCTAAGATGTTCCTTTTGTTTGGTCATGGCCTTTCAGCTGAACATCTATATTATATTTCTGTCATCTTCCACATATTCAAAACTCCTCCACAGAAGCACAGATATAAAGAAGAAACATTAAATATTTCTATTAGGAACCTCACACTTTTCCTTCTTTTTCTGTGCATGTCTGATTGATATCAAAGTATGGTTTCATTATTCCAGCAATTGCAGCAAATGACAAATTTGTATCCTTCATGAAAAATACTGGTAATTTTTAAGAACACAATATAGACCCTTGTTCCTTTAAATACCATCATGCTATCTGGATGTAAAGAGTTAACTCACTTGATAAGTAGATAGCTTAGGCAGCCTAGAAGTTATCAATTCAGTACCATTCATTACCATTGCTCAAGTGTGCATTTGTCCAGTGGAGCTGAGTGAATGGCATAAATTGTCCTCCTGATCAACCTGTGTGCCAAATCAATACAAAAGACTTTTATTCATTAAGGAAAGTAAGGCAAGTCATTTAAAAAAAAAAAAAAAAGCTAAACAGAGGTAAGGAAATATAGTTATAATCCTTAGTTTAAGGCTTTTCTTTTTCCTTTTCCTACAGATTCTATTCAGATTGACCACTGTAAGTACCAAATGGAAATACTGCAATAGCAAGAGAAGAAGCTTCAGGGTTGATATGCATGTCTAAAGCAGCTTAAGCTCCCTATACCTCCAAAAAAGCTGTTCCCAGTGCCTGACTCTGACAATGAAAAAACTAAGGATCAATGATATTCTAACCACATTCTCTGGGAGGAAGCTGAAACATGTGGCCAGGAGAGCTACAGCATGCTCCAGCAAGATTCCCATTCTAGACCTCAGGGACTAATGTTAGTCATCTTCTGCGTGGCTCAGAATGCCAAGGCAAACAGTTCTCTTCTTTCACAATACAGGCTGGGACATAGCCCAGCCTCTGAGATCATGAGCTTACTTTAAGGATACAAAGTTTGCTCCCCTCTTATTTATTAATTCTGAATTCTTTACTCATAAACTTCCAGTGACAAGACAGTAAAGTTGTATCCCAGTCTTGTTTCTACGCAGGACTTTGAGCTAAATTCACTTAGGATGGCCAACACCCATTTCTTGGATGAGCACTCCAGCCACTATTTGCTCTGCGACAGGACTGCTCATTCTTCCAGTGACCCACTATTGGGAAAGGTGGCCTTGTCACTGTGTTCAGTGCAGCCCATGCTAAGAACAAAGCATGCCTAATTAATATGGCACCTGGGGAGACTCAGGTCACATCCTGTCCTTGTTGATAAGGTGAGATCAAATATAGCTGAAAACCAGCCTATGCTCTACTGAACCTAGTTTGTGAGCACCCACTGACTGATGCCCAGACAGTTCCTGATCAGTGGGTTGCCACCCCAGCCAATTGCCCCAGCTTTATATGCTGAGTATGTTATACAGTATGGCATATCCCTTTGGTCAGTTGGGGTCAGCTGTCCCAGCTGTGTTCCCTCCCAACTTCTTGTGCTCCCCAGCCTGCTCTCTAGCAGGGCATGAGAAAGAGAAAAGTCCCCAGCAACAACTAAATCATCAATATGTTATCATTATTCTCATCCTCAATCCAAGACACAGCACTGCATCAGCTTCTAGGAAGAAAATTAACTTTATCCAGGCAGAAACCAGGGCACATAAGCACTTAGGAAATGTTTAGGTTCCAAAGCACACAAATCCTCCATATAATAGTTATACAAGTTATAAAGCCCAAAACTTGTACACAAGACGCTTAGCTTAGTCTATTATTTAGTATGTGCTTGGCTTTAAGAATGTCAAAACAATTTTTTCTCCAATTTTCATTTTCCTCTAAGGGAAGGCATTTGTAATTCATTCTGTTTTCAATTCAAATAAGTGTAGTTTTTAGGCCCTCTATACTAAAAATTATAATTTCAGAAATACAAAAGTAAATTCATCATGACATCTGAACAGGGGTTAACTGCATCAACTCCCATGAATAGTAAAAAAAAAAGGTATCACTAAATCTCCTTGCCTCAGAATGAATATTTAACACTGAAGTCCATGCACTCAATTTGCTTGCATTGTGTGAAAGTGTGGGTGAAAAAAAAGAAATTGTTTTGTTACTGACGTTTTAAAACTAAATTCTCTACTGTCTGTACAAAGTAACATTTTCATGAATTATTGAAATTTAAATTGTAGGTTATACCCATATTATCATCATAACATTTTCCTCATACAGAGACGAAATGCATCACAATGTCTCCTCAGGAGTTGCTGCAATGCATCAGTGTCGGACTGTGTCCATGTACTCCATTATTGATGATTTTTGCACCAGCATTTCGGTCCGGGTGCTTTTGAAGAGTACCTAGGTGAGCAAATCATTTCCTCATATCTTATTTAAAACATAAGAAATAGGGAAAAAAAACCAAAAACCCCAAACTTCTGAAATAGAAAATTTTCTTTTTCCTGTCTTTGTGTCCCTTTTTACCCTTACAGTACATTAAAATATTCAAAAATTTTTATCATTTTTACATCACATATGTGCAAAAGGTAACTGAACTATCTTATTTCCCAGCACATGCTGTTTGGCATGCTGTACTTTTTGAATTTTCACATAAACCTAGTATAGTAATTTTGACTGACATGAAAATAATATTATATGCTGTATGGCATCTACTGTTAATGAGCCAACTGAACCAAATCCCAGCTAACATGTAAAGCTAAAACTGTCAAACCACAGCAGCTCTCCACAGTGACTTGAGCTAGATCTGAGCACCTTTGGAGGCCATTACCAATCCCTAAATGAACCAGGCCTCACACTTGCCTTTTTTTTTAAGGCAAAAATAACATGTTCTAATCAAAATATGGTCTTTAAGTCTGCCTCTGGTGGGGATTTTTCACAATAAATATAAAACTCTATGAGACATACTGTATACTATTAGCTAAATGGCTAGGATAAACAGAGTAAAATGCCTTGTAATTTTTGTGTAATCATTGAATGATTTAGTTTGAGCTAGAAGCAGAATGAAATATTCTAATTCTGTTAAAAGCAAATATCCACAAATTAGGAGGTCAAGTGGAACTGGTAGACAACATCAGATCCTGATGAAGTCCCGCAGATAACTGATTCTATGGAATGGCATAACTTGGTTCAACCATTTGTGACAAAAGTCACTGATTCACATCAGTGATGATCATGGCCTTGGAGTAAAAAGCGTGCATGGGAGTGGGTGCACGTCTTTACCCAAAGCTCTGTCACTTGTGACAACAGTCACTGATGTGTAAAATTCTGTCTGCAGATTCAGGTGTGACCATCACTGGTCATAGGTGCAGGTACGTATCTGAGTGCAAAGTTATTTTTCTATTTTTCCTACTCCAAAGTGGTTAATTTTAACTGGAAAAAAATATCACAGGCAAGTTTTGGCATTTCCATTAGTCTGGAGTGTGCACAGTTTTTAAAAGATACTAAAAAGATACTAAAATATAATAAAATATTGAAGTATCTCACAATTTGATCCTATCTTCTGCGTCTCTTAAAAATGGAATGATCTGTTGAACTGCTAAAGAAATAAAGGAGTTATTAAAGCAATATCTGAAGTTTTTCCTTCTGTAAATTATGAAGTGCCAAACTAAATTATTCCTTAGGCAGTGTTAACAAAAGAGCTAGTTCTCCACCACACTCTTTCATGCAGTTCTGTTTTCATCCCTCTTCTAAGAGTCAGGAAACTTGCCTCTCTGTCTTTATGTTGAATATGCATTATATATTCACTTCAGTGCATTCACAGCAGATCAAAAAGAAAAAGCAAGGGAAGAAGTCTTTTAAAAAAACTCATTCAGGTGTGAAAAATATTACCTTTGCTAGATTAAGACAGTAACTCATTCTATTATATTTTCCTCTAAAAATGCAGTTGAAAATATTTTCTTTGTGGCTGTCACCATTCTTATTGTTTCAGATAGCAATAATAATTTTCTTAGCTTGACTTAGCTAGAGAAAAATCTGATGTCGCAGGGCATCGTTGAAATACTAAAACCTCTCACAATTCAATTTCTTCCCCCTTACTTCCCCTTTCAGTTCAGATCAGGATAACATGTTTTGAAACTCAGAACTATCATTCCATAATAGGTTAATTGCCTACGTGCACCTTTCACTGCCTTAGGCCTCATTGGATTTAGTAACATATAAGCAGCTCAAATGTCAGAGTTTTATTACATCCTTGTATATATTCAACAAAAACTGATTCCAAAGAATATGTATTGAACTTGGGTGAAATATATGCTCAGAACAGGTTTAATATGTAACACATCAGCCTTTTCTTTTCTCTTTGATGCATCACTTCTACAAATAGGTAAATTCCAAACGTAACACGGACCCTTGTGGACCAGCCATCTTTTGTAAACCAGAACTGTCACCTTGACAGATCACAATCCCAGCTCTCAGGGTGGTATTCAAGTCTGAATGTGTAAGTGAGGCATTTTCTAGGATTGAAAGAAATTATTAAATGTTGAGGCATTATGGAAATCATTTACAGATGTAATTTTAGGATTTTCTGGGGCTTATGTATCTCAAAACTTGTAACAAAATGCAAGGCATCTATACTTATGGAATGTTGATAGAAAAATACAGATTTTCCATAGTTGTTTCATGTCTGTATTTTCTCTACCTTGATTCCCAGATGTAAGCAAGAAGTTATCTAAAATATACTTTTGTATACCAAAAGAATAAAAGGCACAAGTAGGATGAAGCAATCCAGTTTCTACTAGCTGATCTATTTACTACCATTTTTTTCATTTTGATCTTACTCTCATACTGCACAGACCTCTGCACTTGTTTTAACTTAATAAATGAAGATCAGTAACAAGTTGCTAACATGCATATCACACATAATCCTCATACAAAGAAGGCTGTTACAAATCTCTTATGAAGGCTTTTACTGTGATTTCCCAGAATGTGGGCTCTACCTGCATTCCTCAATAAAATTGCATTATAACAGGAAAATCACAGTTACGAATATAAAAGTAATGATTCAAAAAACACAATTCAAACCTATTAAATGTTCACACCTAGTTTTTAGGCTTCTGTCCTATGTAAAAAGTCAGTTCTCATATAACCTGTCTCAGAATGTTTTTTTCCTAGAGTGAAACTACTTTCACTGCACATGCACAGAACCTACCTTTCTCTTGAAAGCCAAGTAATGCAGCTGTCAAAATCGTCTACTGAACTTCAGAATTTGGTGCTGACAACGGCTCCCTCTTGTGATAGTATACTGAATTCAGATTCATTCTGAGGTACGAGAATGGATGGTTAGCTTATGAGTACAAATGCTTCACTGAGGCGTTAGGGAATGTCAAGAAGATTGTGCCCTGGAAGATGCAGATGTGTACGGTTGCCCTAAGTGTTAAATAAATAAATAAATAAATAAATAAATAAATCAGAGGACCTGGAAGTTAGGAATTAAAATACATGCAATGACATATGATTGTTCACGTAAATAGGGATTTTTACAAGAGTTATGAGGACAGGCTTAAACCATTGCAATAATTAAAAAATCAGGAAGTTATAAAGTAAAATAGCCCTCTATCAATAACATGAATGTTCTAATAAAGACATAAAATTGAATTTATGAAGGTTTATAAATGGCAACGTTTTTGTTTGGAAATTTTCTAAAGTGCTTATTTATGGATAGAGCTCTTCAAGAAGTGTTTCTGTTTCAATGTGGTTCTTCTTAAATGCACTTACCAGAATTAATTCTACCAAATTTTACCAAATTTTCAATGAATAGGTCCTTTGATTAAGATCAAATTGTCTCTTTCCGTTCAAAAAAGAATTCAAAGGCCGTTCTCCAATTTCAGACAAATAGGAAAAAAAAAATGCCACCATATTTGTTTAAGCTAATTTAATTCCCTAAGTAAAGATCAGGGAAAACAAATTCAGCAAGTTCTGCAAGCGTTAGGAAACTTGAGAGTCCTGAATAAACTTTTTTTTTCAATTATTTCTTACTTTCTACTCTCAGAGGTCAAACCCAAGGAAAAATGGATCTCTAGTAAACACATGCAACACCAAATTTCATCTACTGCCTGAAATGTAAACTAATTGAAAATGGAAATTACATATTGTAGGCAAAGAGTAGTGTCAATTCAAGTAACCTTTCAGCTTATTATAGCATGTTGATAACATAAGAATACAAAGCTTTATTATTCCTTTCAGTTTTCATTTGATCATTTGCAATTTTAGGTACCATACGTGATATAAACTATAAACTTTTAGTGTAATAATTGTCAAACTGAAAAGATGCATACAGATAGATCAGAATAACTTGAATTAAGTAGCCATTGTCAACGAGCTTTGCATACTATAGTATATTCCTTAAGTGTCATTTACACTCAATAGCTGGCTGCATGAAATCTAGAAGTTCTTATATTCTGTCATTACCCACTTGCCTCCCTCAGATTAGTTAACACTGGGATTATGCTGTCAAGAGGAAAAAAAAGTTTTCCTCAGATCCAGATAGTTATTTTTCACAACAGAGATCTGAAGATGTTTATTCATCCAGCATGCAGGCTTTTATGTATTCTACTACCATTTCTTTTTTAGCCTATTTGAACCGTTTTCTACAGTAATTGCTCAAAAATTCTGACTGCACACAGAATTATCTATCAATTGGAACAAATGGATACAGATTTTTCTAAAAAATACCTTGGAAGCATTCTTGGCTGTAGTAATTTTTATATCAAAATATCATCAGCTTCGTATTTTTGTCTCAAGTATGTAGGATTTTCTCAGTGGGATACAAAAGCAAGCAGCCACCTCCAAATAAATTTACCATCCAAGATTCAGAGCAGAGTAACAGCTGGAGCCAGTCTGGATCACCAGCTATTCCAGTAAAATTTCTTATGGCTGCAAAGTTTCAACCCAGGAAGGTCTCAGACAAGCATTTTGGTTACAAGAGACCACACACAATATAAGGAGGCAAGAAATGGAAACTACAGTACAAAATAATTGGGTGCTGCTTCTATTTTGACTTGACTGATTTCAACGTACACATTTATCTCGGTAGGTTGAATGGAGACCAAGGAAGCTCAAATTGACAGGCTGTCCCAAACTGCTTAAAGACAAATACAGTATGTTTGCATTACAATGCTATAGACCATTTTTTCAGTATGTGGGAGGGAACATTTTAACCATTCCAGTTGGGGGAAATAACAGAGTTACTTCCTTTTGAGATACCTACATATATACATATATTAAAACACACAAGACTGAGTTACACACGTAATTTCAGATTTCTTTAACATTCTGAGATAATTACACAGTGTATTATGTCAACTAGTACTTTACCTACCAATCCCAGAATAATAGCGGTAAATGAAGGAGAATATATAATACTGCATGTGAAATCTTATCTTTATTTTGTAATGTATCTTTAAGCACCCAGAAAAGCAGATATATCATAATTCTCCTTTCATATTCATTTATCAGCAAAATGCCACCATGAAAATAGTCAAAAGAAAGACATTTACAGAGTCCAGATGGTACTAGGCATAGAAAGAGTTTCCCAAATACCTCCTTTAAGCTGTCACAGAACTGGAATTAGCTGCAAATAAGGCCTCACGGTGTTGACAGGTGCAATCATGTTTTATAAAAAGGATTCAACTGAACAAGTGTATGTGGCCCTGTAAGATCAAATCAGAAAGCATATACTATTATTCATTATCCAACTCCAAATTATTCCTAGAAATTTTTAGATACATTAAAATAAATCAGGTCACACAAACAGAGCTTTGTTCACACTTGACTTACACTTAACTGGATTAAAAGACTATGTTTTAGTCCTTTACATATGTCATCAATGCAATCATACAAGAATATTAGAAAGGCCAACTTCACACTTCAGCCCAATACCCAGCCAGCTGTAACACAAGAGTTGAGCATTAGGGGTTGGCAGACCCCATACTGCCTGGTAGACAGGCGGTACTGGATTGTGGATCTGTCAGAGGAATGACGCTGGGGTTGTGAGCTGTGGCTGCAAGAAACAGATATGTTATCTCCACTGACTTCTGTCACTGTAGGAGGATTCACTACTAGCCAATTCTGGCTGATTTATATCTTCTCCACACCACTGAGATAAGCAGATCAAACTGAACCATAAAAGAAGTAGCTAGTAAAAGTCAGTTACCACTAGCTATAGAGAAAATAAAACTTTTTGGCTTTTTCCTACTTGATCATTTAGTGATACAGTAAGCATGAAAGTTGACAATAAATCTACTTAATAACTCATATGCTGTTTTTGTGTACTAGGAACACATCATTTTCACTGCATATGGATATCCCTGTGAGTATGAATATGCATCTATAAATGTGCATTCCAAGTGGTTAAACACTTACAGAGTTTTCCTTGCTGTGAAGTTTTCTCAGCTTCAAAGCTTTTGTGAGAAAAAAATCAAACTTAGACAACTGTGAGAACACAGAGAAGGGGGGGAAAAGAAATCCAAGAGCAGCTTGTCATTACCAACCCTAACTTCATTCTAGCTGTGGTTTTCAAAAGGAAACCTCTGTCCGGGCAAGATGTGCCCACAAATAAAAAGCATGGCCGTGGAAAAATAAACATAGTCTTCCTAGTCAATGCTAGCAGGTAAGCAGCTGCATGGTTTGGGAAAGCAAAGATAATAAAGACCATACAGCTGCATATCCAGAGAAGTTGCGGGGGGGGGGGAGGAGGAGGGAGGAAGATGTATTCTAACAAATTACCAAGTCAGCATATTTATCTTCTCTTACTTTGTATCCTTTTTTCTTTTTTCTCACATAAGTTTTCAGTTTTATACAAAGATATTGCTGAAAAACACTGGGAACTGAGTCATGCTCTCCATGAAGTGATGAACACCATCTCTCATTGATATGATCTAAGTTAAAAGTGTCCCTACACTGCAAAATCAGGCCATAATTTTATACCAATGTACTTTTTTATGAAAGTTAAAAACTAATTAACACTTACTTGGAATATATGATGATGGAGTTCCCCTTTATGTCTTCTAATAATATTCTAATCTCACAGATAGGATCTGTATATTTTTTAATACGCTCTCAGTTATATATACACATAAAAAAAAAAAAAAAAAGCCCAAACAAACAGATAAAAAACACAAACAAACAAACTGAAAAACCCACCAAAAACCCCACAAAAACCCGACACTACTACTTAGAGTCTTGAAAGAAATTCAGAAAGATTTCTTTATGCAATTGCAAAATTCTGGGGTTTGTCCCTCTGTTTAATGTAGTCCAAGAGATTTTATGTACCACCATAAAGCTTATCGACTTTTGCCCAAGAAGCAACCTAGAATCACTTCCCTAATACAGATTTCCTAATGAGAAATATGTAACAATGCATCTATAGAGAAAAGAAATTAACAGAAACCCTACACAAACTCTGCTGTGCTTGCAATTCACCTCTGAAAAAGGGAGGGGCAGTTATCAGGTACTTAATGAAAAGAATGTGACTAATGTAGCACAATAAGGATGACACATACACGCAAACAAAAGTTGGACCAAAGTAGTTTGCAGTGGAGAGAGGATATTTCAACAGTGCTAAGTACCACGGTCTGAAAATTGCTGGTTTTCAGTTGGCATATCCTAGGTCCCATGATTTACACATAGTCTATCATAAATAATCAAACTCCTCTTGGAAAGGTCAACCGAATCAATACGAACCTCTGCTGAGCTACAGCTATCCAGAGGCTTAGATATATGAACAGAAAGGTTTTGTAACTCTTGCTAAAAGAGAAAGAAGAACAAAATCAAAACAAAGAAGGTTTTTAATACTTTTAACAACTTTTTTCTTCTTTATGCTTAGATTCTGAATGAAAACAAAATATTTTCTTTAAATTAGCATTTAGTTCATCTTTCTTACCTGATAGTTCATTTATTATAAAATTACTTTTTTTGACTAAATAAAATATTTATATATCACTATTGCTAGTGTCACTAAAAAAAGTTGGGAAAATTCTGACCAATTAAGTCAGTTAAGTCTGAAAAGTGAAGCTTAACTTAAAGAAACCTCTTCTGCCTGCTATTCAATTCATACCATTTTGAAGGAAAGAACATTTGGTATATATTTTTTGCAAGCATCACTCCATACAAATCCAATATAATCCCAAATCATGTCAGCAGAAACAGCACACAAAGTAACAATCAAACTGATTATTTAGATTAAGGGATATACTATTACAATACTGCAATTTTAATCTGAGAACAGCGGACAAAGAAGTTCTTTGTTTCCCCCTGCATCAGATATTTGCTGCAGAGAGCTTAGCAGGCTGACTCCTCTGAGTATAAAACCAGCCAAATATCCCAGGATATGACGACAGTCTCAAGTTTGGCAGCTGGTTCACCACACACTGCTTTGGTATGACGTGCATGGGTATGAGCTATACTCTCCTGGACCAGGGAGCTGAGGTACGCTGAGCTCATCCATCCTCTGCTACTTGCATGTGCTGTTACTAAATGAGACTCTGGTGACTACCAGGAACAGGGTTTCTACTCCCGTTTAAAGGGCTGAGCTTGAAATCGTAAGAAAGTGTAGTCTTAGGAACAACTTTGGGGTTTGTTTTCTATTGTGTTCTTGCCTTGCACAGTTCAGAATCTTATTGCTACAACATGTTTGCAGGTCCTAGACGTATTTTCTGAGCATGGGAGTATTTTATGGTTGTTCTGCCCACAAGCTCGTCCAAATTCAGATATAATATATAACTGTCATTGGGATACAGAAGATTCCATTTTGACAAAGCTTTTCCTTTAATTGAACAATTTCAAGTCTATATGGATTAAAGCAAAGCCCTGCTTCCACTCCAGCAGTTTTACTGCTCCTTCACATTTCACACCGGACATGTCTTTCTTTTGTCATAGAATACATATCGATTATTTAACATTATGTTCTTGCACAAAAATTACCTTCAAGCATTGTGAAAAGCTTTGAAGCTGTACTCAGCACAACATAAATAACTGAATGTCATATGAACCAGAACAAAAGTCATCAAGTTCTAAACTGAACTCATCTGTATTCTGATCTCAAGTTAATATTAAAAAAAAAAAAAAAAAAGAAAAATCATTAATATTTAGAATCGTT
>JANHGB010039749.1:6167-16767 GCA_026283785.1 Coracopsis vasa
TTTGTTTATTTGTTTGTTTTAAATAAAAACTGTTTAGTTTTAGAAATATATGTAATATCTTTTTGCACCCTGGCATGGGGCTTGGTCAGACATCAAAACCTCTTTTGTCCCCTGTATCTATTTCCATACCTACTTATGGTGAGGACATGGTGTTTAAGACACAAACTGGGTGGATCTCACTCAATTTGCTAGTGGAGGGATGCATCCCGTTTACAAATAGAGTATCATTATCTCTAGCCCTATTTCATTTATCATCCAGGAAAAGGCCACAGCATGCAATAACTTTTGGCCATGGAAATGAAATTCTTTTCATCCTAAAAGCCACTGGAAAGCAAAGAGAAGTGCTGGTAGTTATGGCCCCCCACATCACTTGTGTCGTGTTTAGAGAAAGCCAGCTCTAAAGATTGTCATGCCAGCTCGGGTTTCCTGCTGCAAATCCTCATTCTTTCTTTTACCCTGCCTTTAAAGTGCATTGAAGTGCTCAGCCACTCCTTTTCATATACAAATTTAGCATCTTTACCTGGTTTTCCCCTTCTCTGCTGGTACTTTATTTCCCTAAGAAGACTTGAACATTAGCAAGTAGGAAGAAAACAAAACCAAACCCCTTCCTCCAAAGGTGTGATGAAAACTAAATCCCTGCTGCTAAACTTCGGGCATAGGATATCTGTGTGGAAATAAAAGTCACATTTACCCCCTGTGTGCATTCACACTCTCCAGCTCACTTGCTCTCACTTTGCTTTCTTCAGCTCTTGTTTTACATAAACTTTTTTATTGGTGATGGACTGAACAATAAAGCTTGTAACAAAGCAATCAATACGCATTACTCAGCATGAGTTAGACACAATATTGAAGACTCCACAGCCAAGTAAGGCAGGGAATAATCTTGTTCCTTGTTTGAAGCAGGAAAGGGAAAAGCAGAACTGGATTTTTACAATTCCCACCTTTCTCTTTACCAGTTTCAGTGGTTGGTTGTACCCTGCAATCTCTTCTCGCAGGATCAGAGCATGTTAAGCTGAGATGGATGGATGAAGGCTTTTCAAACCTCCTGTTGAAATATCTGTCATATTTTACACACTTCCAGGTGAGAATTAGAGCAGTTTTAGGTGTTTGGGTAAGCCTGCTGTGTTTGTATGGTTTAGGTTTCTTACAGTCCAGCTGGGCTATTGGAAGGCATTGTGTTATCTTGAGTCAACACTACACTAAGGACCATGGGAACTGTCCTCTTAGTTTAGGTCTTCTTCAGACTGGAATAAGGGCTGAACACCTCTTGCTTTCCATTCTTGATTTTGATTAGTAACAACCAAATTCCAGCTTCCATTAAGAAAAAAACAACATTGTCCCTAACCCCAGAAATTGTGAGGAACACCTTGAAAATGTGATGATGTCTGTTTGAGCCTCCAGAGAGCCCAGACAATAGCTCTTAAGTCAGTTGAGCAGCTCCATCCATTGCAAAGAATTGTTTCTTTAGGGACAAGATCCTTGGAGTGTCCCAGTCAACATGCAGGAGGCAGATTGTCTGGTGCTGTCACCAGGAAAACATAAGGTCAGCTCCCCTGCTGTTGGAGGGAGATGATGTCTCCCTCTCAAAGATGTGCTTTTGTGAGGTTGGAGCACCTCTGGATCCAAAAAGGAGCAGAAACACATCAGGTACCTGTTTCTTTCCCCTCTTTTCCTGTCCCTTTCCTGCTACCAGCCCTTTGACACAGCCCCAGTCTCTAGCTGGGTGTTTGTGTAGCATTTCACACAGTAGGGATTGTAGGAGAGAGTTAAAGTTCCTATTTTCCTTTGCACTTCACTAACAAAGCGGGAGGATGCTGGTGCAGACAGTGCCATTTGGAGACTGCTGAATCCCAAGAAAAGCCAGATGCTTCCCAGAACATACATTGGTCTGAGCAGGACTAGAAAGGGTAGCATGTGTATATGTGGGATGTTGCTGCCAATGGGAAATAACTGTGTCAACAGCACTTCTAAAGGATATTTTTAGCTTACAGTTTCAGTATCTTTTGTGGGCTACAGTCAGACTGACACAATAGACTCTTAATGACTTCTTGGGGACTTCATTGTCTTTTTCTATACACAGCTTATTAATGTGCCCTGTGTGCTACTGATGGATGCAAGAGCCAATAATGACTTCAAAGAGGTCATTGTGGTCCAGAGCATCTGTACATAGGAATAAAAAATAAGCTGAATAAATACTCACCCACTAATCCGTGGCACAATAGATTGTAATCAGTCTACCAGGGTAAAGATTATTTTTTTACAGCATCTTTTCATCCGAGGCATTTTCAGAACATCTTTTCATCCTATCACTCTGTAGACACTATAAATTGATCATCTTAAGTCCTTTGACAGAGCAGAGAGGAGCAGAAGTGCCTTTAGTGGTTGGAAGCTGGGACTAGCTTGTGGCAAGCAGAAAAAAGCAGATAAAAGGTCTGATTTGTCTTTTCCCCAGGAGGTTCTGTGATAATCCCACAAAAGCAATGCTCCCTGGGTGTCTGACAGCACGGGCACATCCCTAAGAAAACCATGTGTAAGAGGGACAGAGCCCAGAGCAGCAGGCAGAGAGCATCTCTGGCAATTTTCAGAGCAGCCCCTTGATCAACGTGGAGCCATTGGACCAAAATGACATGAATAAATTACATTGGCCTGGATTTCCATCACTGCTGTAGCAGCTGATTCAGATAGGGGTTTCCCAGAGACAGAGGAGTTTTGATCTGCTGGAATCCCGTTGTCTCCTAATGCCTAAGTAACAGTCTGGTGACAAATGGCATTGGTCCCCAAAAATGATGGAAGAGAGTGGTTTTGACACCTCCCTTCAAAACTTATTTGCCCTTACACTGTATGTGCTATATGCAAGCTACCAAAGGAATTATATGCTGCTGCTCCGTTATATACATATCTTCTGGTTTTTATGTTACAGGATTAATGAAGTATTGGAATGACAAATCCTTGCTGAGTAAATGACCAGAAAAGGTTATTATTCACTGAGCATATTAAAGATTAAGGTGGGGAGGAGTCACCTCCCCTTAAGATGGAGAAGGAAGAGGAACGTGGGCGATCTGTCACTCCCTGTAATAGGGGGAAAGAGAACTCAGAGCACAAAGTCCAGCAGAGGTGTTGCAGACACCTTTACTTGCTGAAGCCTCTGTGTCCCCTATTGCAAAAACAGGGAAAGACACTCTGGATGTCCTGGGAAGGCAAAGATCCCCAATGGCAGGCCATAGGAAACAAGAGTCACACCTGTGTGCATCTCCTTGCCCCCTCTGCCTGTTTCAATTGAGCTTCAGCTTCTTCCACAACATCACACTGAAGGGTTTTGCAGAATAAAAGTGTATTAGGAAAGTCTTCTCTAATCCTACCCCTTCTCTTGGCACTGTCCCTAACCATAATCAGGAATGTATTTATCCCTCCCATTGTGCCATTATCCACTATGTGCTTAAATCTCAGCATATTCTCCAGCCCTGCCTGACTCCTTCCTAAAACTACCTTTTGTGGAAAAAAACAAGCTAAAACCCACTCCAAGGCAAAAGATCCAGGGGGGAGCAGTAATCAGAAGCATGGAGCATCCTGCCCTCCACACACATTGCCTAAGTCACAGCACAACTTGCAAGACTGTACAGTGTCCAAACTCCTTCTGTGAGACTAGCAGACAATTCCATAAAAATAGAGCAAACTTCCCCCCTGCTGAGTGCATCAGAGGAGACCACATCACGAAAAAAGTCAATGTTTTTGCTTTAGCAATGGTTTTCTCCAGGCTACTGTATTGCAGGAGAGCACAGCAGTATCCTCCAGCTCTTGTCTTAAATACCATTGCGAATCAATTACCTTTCAAGCCATAAACTTCACTTAAAGAGACAGAACAGAACCAGACATCTCCTGGTAACAAAAACAATTACACTGATGCTTGAGCATCTTAAGTCTCTTCTCTGTGTGTGTGATTGGGAGGGGGGCAGAAGGAAGTTGTCTTAAACTGCATGGTTTGTAAACAAAACACAAACATATCGATAGCAAAGTTAATCTCCACAGCACAGGCAGCCAGCCAATGGAGGGAAAAGGATGCCTGAAAGACAGGCACCAAGCACTGAAAGACCAGGAGTGTAAAAAGAGCTGCCCCCAAGCACCACCCTTTAGAAAGCAGACATTTCCTATTCTGAGACAATTCCTGCGAAACAAATCCAAATCCAAATCATCCAATTCATTCCCTCGTGCAAATGAATATTTAATGCCCAAATAATGAATCTTTCAATGAATATTTAATGTCCAGACACCAACATATACGGCAGAGCAAACTAGGGCCTCTAGTCATTTAAAGCAATTGAGTTTGTACAATAGCAGCTTTTGAGAGGACCGGGTAATGCAAATTGGGATGTGGCAGAAAGAAAAAGACCCTATCACAGGGAGGGTGTTTTGGTCTTTGTAAGCTCAAATAGGAAAGTGGCTTCTGTAGAAATAAGCCTAGCATTGCTTCTAGCAACTTTGTGCTGCTTTTGTCTTATGCCAAAGAGTTGCTACCTGCAGGCTAGGTTCTTGGTGGGAAGCACATTTGTCATGTCCAAGCAGCAGGTGCAAGGCTGACTAGTAACATCTCAGGAAGCATCTGTCCATGAACAGACTCACTCAGGGATTTAACACTACCCTCTCTGCATCTGCCTTTGCAACCCTGGAAGAAGCCTTTTTCCATGGGTCAGATCTCTGTATTCCCACTGTCTGCACTTTCTGTATTATCTCTGTACTGCTGCTGGAGAACACGGTCCAGCAAGCACATTCTGCAGATCCTTTTCTTCTTGTGGATAGAGATCCAGACTTCCCAGCAATTGATCTGTGAACTACTGCGCTAAACAGGTACCCATTTTCCTTCATGCTGCATTAACCCTGGGTGAAACCGTCCAGCATAGCAGTGCATGTGATGGTTGAACTAACTATGGATGCTGAAATAACAGCTATCTCAGGGCAACTGGAAAATGGGGAAATGCAGTTATTTCTCCATCTTTTGGTAGAGAAGGTCTATTTTTTACTCTGAAGAGGCTACACTGGCACTCCTGACTGGACTCTTTAAAATCACCACCTAGGACATTTCTAAATAGCTCAGTGTTTCTTGCTAATGGGGATCTTGAGTGTGGAAATAGGCATCTTGGAAAGAAATTCTGTCTAGGACAGAATGGAGCAATCTACCTTACAGTGGGGCAAGGCATCACCTTAGTGGTGCCATTTGAAGAGGAATCATTCCTACAGTCACACATGAGTGCTGTCAAACCTCAAGTCAAACCCCGAATCCTTGAGATAGCCCACCCCCACCAGAACATCTGCTTTGGGGTCAGGTTAGAATAAGCACATCAAGCCAGGCACATTGACTTATCCAGCAATCCAGGGTTGCCACTTAGCAATTCTGTGCAATCCAGCACACTTGAAGATGCTTCAGTTCCTCGAGCACAGCACCACACATCATTCACAGTGGGATGCAGCTGACATGTGCCCCTATTTCTGTGAAGATCTGCATTGTTCTGCTAATGCATCTCCACTTGCTTGTCTCACTATATTCTCCCCCATGGAGAATTTACTTCCTATCCATGCGAGGAGGTGTCCTCAGTATTTCATTATGCAATGCTCCGGGTGGTAAAGAAACACCTTGCCTGATTGAGTCCCCAGCTGCTCAAGTGGGAATATTGTGTTCTCTGTGGATGTTGAGGGTTCTCTGTGATTCGCAGCATGGATTTCGCTAGCAGGGCAGTTTGTGTTTCCCCGAGCAGTTCTGAATCTCAGCTGGATGATGAGTGAGTGGCCAGGGCTGGGAATGCTATTTTTGGGTAGGGCTGGCTGGTGAGAGCAGAAAGGATAAATGTTACACTGGGATCCTGGTTTTCACTTCTTTCTTAGTGCCCACAATGCGCAATTAAATGTGAAAATGTGCGCTCAGACACCACACATCAAGAGTTATCACTTTTCAGCTGAGGCTCCGTGCTGATGTGATACAGACTCCTTCACTGTGGCAAATGAAAGCTAATTCAACCAGCTTATCCCCTAATAAAAGAGCTGTGTTGCACTGCATTTGTAGTGGACTCTCAACTCACACATAGCTTCTGCCAAAGAGTTAACATGATAACTTAGTGGCCACAACTTGACCCTGTATCTGAGCCTCATCCTCTTTCCATCTGGGGAAGAAACACATATCGAAAAGTAAAATCCATAGCTGTCTTGGAACCCAAACATGAAAACTCATTAAGCAGCTGGTGATAAACTATTGCAAGCTGGACAGGAAAGTCCTACAATGCACAGTCCTTCCTTAACCCCTAGAACTAGTCGAAGCCATTTAGTGTGATCATCTGCATGGCTAATGCTTTCTGACTTACACAGACTCCTCTGCAGGATGAAGGTCCCTACGTTTATCCATTAGACCGTAATGGAGTTAAATGGAAAAACAGAAACAAAAAACCTCTAGGACTGTGTTTGCATCTCCCCCCACCCCATATTGCGGTAAACTTGTGTCACCTATGGCCACAGTGCTGAAGGTGACAGCACTGGGATCTTGGGGAGCACTGATGGACTGTCAGACATAACCAGAACTTGCAACAGTGGGGCTGGGGGAAATAAAGACATAGATTTATTGGAGAAAATCAATTTATATCCTCTATATGGAGGGGATGAACTGGAACACGCTAAAAAAACTGAGTGGAATTTGCTGCTTGAATACTGAGAAGCTTTTTGCAACCATTTGGAAATTAACTGAAGCACACCAGCTCCATGTACAGCTTCAGGGAAGCAAGCTAAAGCATGTGCAAGGCTCGTCCTTGACTAAGGGTCCACTAGAGATCAATTAAACCAATTCCCTGCTTTCGAAGCAATGGAGGCCATTTATTCCCTGTAGAAGACAAATGCAGCCCTGGCAGCAGATAACTAAGTGGATTTAGTGCATGCTTTCCCTCCTGATCCTTTCACCAGCCTGTGCTATCCCTGCACTCTGGCCAGACAGAGGAGCTTCAGTCTTCTGTACTGTCAGCTCATCTCCCCTTTTATTAGCCTGTATCAGACTGTGCCATCTATCCTTGTCCATTAAGTGCACAGAGGACTTCAGTGTCCTGCACTTGTGTCTGCTGCATACTCTGACCCTCACAGTGCTATAGTGCTGTCTACTTCTTCCCTTTTTTGCCATCTTCATGGATGCTTTGAGTTTTCCAACTGACAGGCTATGGGGACCCCCTCCAACTATGGCTCTGTTCTCAGAGTGAAAATACTCTGGAATCAGACCTTTTCAGACACTGTAAATGGTACTACTGTGGGGCTTTGCTGATTCACATTAATTGGGGATCTCATGATGAGTTTGGATCCTGATATAACTGCTTAAAACACTTGCCATCTGTCTGTTTACTGGGTTTTGTTTTATTCCATTATGTAGGACCCAATGTACAAATGTCAGTTTGGGATCCAGATCCAAAATGAAAGAGAAGGAAAAGAGGTATCTCTGTGTGTGGCACCAGGCTGTTCTTCTGCATCTGTCCCGTTTCCTACAGCTCATTCTATCAGGGAAACATGAGACACAAATGGCTCTATTTGCTGGCTTCCCAAAGTCATGCAACAGCCTCAGTGGGAATTATCTTCAGTGGTGGAAGGGGACAATTACCCAGCTAATGAAGCACATTTTCCTTTTTCTTCTCCACCATAAAGCTGCATGGAACCTGACTCTCCATCCAGGCACGCAGAGAAAGTACCGAGCGCTTGCAGAATGGGCCCCCGATCAGTAGTGGCAAATGCACTTACCGTGCCTGCTGGAAAATGAAATGACTGATACCATGTAATTAAGCCTTAATTATTTATCATTTTTGTTTAATTATCACCACTTGGAAGTTAACAGGTTATAAAACTCTTGGGCTGTGTTTATTAAATGTTGGTAGATTATTAGCAAGTAAGTGCCATTGCTGAACGTTAATGAATAGCTGTGAAAAGCCCATGGCCAGAGGCACTCCAGCACTGCACAACCATTGCACAAGGGGAGCTAAAGGAGCTCAAGGCTAATTCTGCCTTGCAAACAGGGCCATGGGTAATGAGAGAAGGGCAAAAGTATCACCACTGGTTTGCACCCAGATGGATATTGTCCTCATTTGCCTGGAATCATCCATCGTACTGGTTGGGAAATGCTTCTGTTGGTAAAGACAGCACATCCATGCTTGAATCTACCCTGAGATTCTTTCATGCCATTGTAGTGTGGGACAAGGTTGTGCCATGGCTATCAAAAAGCTAGTTTGGGATAAGGTAGTCTGCCCTTCTCTGTTGTGTTCCAGGCAAGGGAAGCTCTGACCAGCAGCAAATGACAAGACAAAATAAATGTCCTCAATATGTAATGATAAATTTCACAAGGGAGAGATTATGTGGGATGAAACCTGAACGCTGCTGATTGTTGCTGGTTTTAAGAGTGTGGAAATTGAACTCAAACCACAGTGATAATGCTCCAGGAGCAATAAAACACTTGTTGTGTTTCAAAATGTGTCTTTACAAAAAGAAGTAATTATTTCTGCCTGCTTAAAGCACTAAAACAAGGAACAGTTTTGCATCTTCTGTGGACACAAAGATGCAAAGCCCCATTCTGTGGAAGCTTATTCAAACTTAAGCACAACCTACAAACATCGCAGATACATTTCCTGATCCAAGACTATAGCACTGACCAAGCCACAAAGGAAGCCTGCAATAAAGTGAGGCTTTGACCTTATTTCCCCTTCCTTTAGGCTCATATCTCAATCAAGGACCCAGCCTGCCTCTGCTGAGCATAACCCTGAGCCTTTCTGCTTGCCTTGAAGTGAGATGTCCCCCTGAGCTGCACCAAAGCTGTTTTCCCAGTTGTTCTTTACCCTTTCAGATAGCACAGGTTTGGCAGGGATGTCTCTGCGCTGATCCTGTCCTCAGTTCTCCCTGCACTGCCTCCATCGATGGCTTGGGAACAAACCAGTGCCAAGGGATTTTCCTGCAAACGCCAGCACTACACCTGCCCTGCTACTACCAGCTGCCAGTTCCTAAATTATACATGGGAGGATATTTCATCAGAGCATTAAAGGGTAAGAAGTGTCATTTTGTACTAACCAAAACTTTCAGGAGGAAGACAGGCTGTAAATTATTTAGGGGAAAAGTCACATTTTATTCTGCTGGAGAGCATGATGGGGAGAAGAAGGTACATTTTCTATCCTGACTCTATGGGGACAAAAACTTCAGAGGAGGAAGAGCTTCTTGTTTACCTAAATAGCTCCCAGTGACCTCCCAGTTCTTCTTGGTATTTCACCAAGCCGTTCTTCCTGAATGCAAAAAGAACTGGATATCTGGTCTTCCTTTCCTTTGGCCCAAGAAGTTCCAGAGAGGTTTTTTGCCCCCGCTGTGAAAATAGGCTTTGTGTCCAAGGAAACATAGCTTAATTGCCTGACCTGGAGCACTTCTGCCAGGAGGGAGTTCAGCCTTTCCCCTCTGGAGCATCTTTGCCTCCTTTCAGCTTGTTCATTCCCTTTGCACTTGGGTAGCCACAGATATTCTTCCTTCTCAGAGATTCACTAAAGTGTGCTTGCAGACACCTGCCTAAGTCAAAATGGTTCCAAACAGCACCATTTCTCCAGCAGAAACTGAAACATTTCTCTTGAAACTGATTGCATGAATGGGGGTGAGATTCATCATTTCCTCTCTACCTTCCTCCCCAGTCTGTGTGAGGAGATAGTCCTCACTCCCCGCTTCTGCAGCACCCTCTGAGGACCCATTCTCTGCTGCCTGGGAAACACCTGCACATCCCAGGAAGGTGCCAGCCTCATGAACATGAAAACCCTGCTCTGTTTTCCCCTCACATCCCCCAAGGAGAGTTAAACACAGAGATTATCTTTAAACCCAACCAGCAGATTAGCATCTAATTCCACCATTTCTACACTGCTGAAGGAACATGGGCTGGGGGGAAAACAGTTCCATTGTCCCTATTTCAATCTCACACCAGGCTAATTAAGAAGCCGAGGTTAAAAAGCTCATCATAAACTGAACATGTTCCAACCCAATTTCATTAGGATTCCAGGGCTTCACTGGTTTAGGCAGGATTAGCTATTGTGAAATGGAAATGATGCCATTAGACGCATCTCCCCCTGTCTCCTGCTCCCCCTCAACTCTCCATGCCTCCCCATACACCCACCTCTCACACCCGTCCCTGCTGGCATCCTCAGCTGAGGCATAAAACTGGCTCATTTCATTATGGAATGTTAAAGGGAAAAAGCCAATCAGGGTTTCTGTGTCTGGCTGCAGCTGGAGTCAGCTCATCAAACAAATTAACAGGATTTTCATGGAGGGTTTTGGCCAACACACCACGTTTCACTTCAAGTTGACTAAGCAAATCTGGGCTGTGGTTCATCAGAAAAGAGAGCAGGGAGGATGGGAAGTGATGGTGATAAGGACCTTAATGAGGAGAAGGCATCTTCCCCATCCTGCTAGACAGAGGTTATGATAGTGGTGTTGTTCTTGAGCCCTGCCCTAGTAGGGGCTGGTTAGGAAGGAAGGGTTTAAGGTCAGGAGCAAGGGAAAGGGGCAGCTCTCATCTGGAGCAACAGCAGCAGCTCAAGTGTCTGCTTGCAAGTGACAGGGAGAGATTCAACCA